>JAQGAG010000272.1:0-18571 GCA_034696835.1 Lepidocyrtus lignorum
TATAAAAAATTTGAACGAAATTGGTCCACGCGTTCGAAAGTTATAGTGTTTACAGACAGACAGACAGACAGACAGACGGACATCACAACTAATCGCTATACTAGCTTTAAGCTACGTAATAAAACAATTTCAATAAAGATAGTTGAGTTCATTTTTCGTATTTGCTTAAGACCATCATTTTGACATAGCTGGGGCCTTGGGATTAGAAGCACGTGGGGCTCAACTCATATAAAAAAGGATTTCGTCTGGCAAGTCAACATTTAATCTGTTCATTTTGGACAGAGAAGCAACTGAACATCTCTAAAATGAGACTTAAAGACTGAAATCGTCCCAGTCACTCAGTCTATGCTATTTCAAACTTTTTTACTCGATTGACCATCTCAGTTCATTAAAATAAGCTGAAGGAGAACTAAAAGGAATCGAAGTGGGATTAAATGAACAGAAAGCCAGAAGGTATAACCTTGCACAATATAAGAAGATATATGAGGCCTACATATAAGGAAGTTTCTAAATGGGTCCACCGGTGAGATTCTAAAAATAGCCAAAAAATGAAAGGAAAGAAAAGGTAAGCATTCTCCGTCTACGATGTATATTGAGCTGTTCTTCCACAACCAGCATTTGAGCATAGGCCAGCATCCGAACAGCCCACCTGTACTTAAAATCCCCTTTGATCAAGAGAAGAGATTCCGGACACATAAAATCCTGCCAATGGTACTTTACTCCTCGTACAGTAATGGGAATCTAATGCACCGTTCATGTCACTTAAGTTAATATAGGATCTCTGAAGTGAAAATGTTTGGATGTGGAGGGCCATACCATACCTATGTAATCACGTCAATTGGAACTGCATTCTTAACAACATCGTAAATTTCTGGAAATACCAGACCTAGGGGCCTGTTCAATGTGATCTATCTTGCAATGTTGATCGTAAATCTTAATCAATGTACTTATAAAGCTTATTTAAAAATTCTTCATTATTTATGAAGGTTCCCTTCACATTTTACAAAATGTTTGCATTAAATTTACTCCAAAGTGCACTGCACGAGCCGCTTTAACTTACTTGGTGGGTTGGTTTCTAACACGCGTTATTACAAGTATTGATGTTATATATTGAAAGGATCATTGGATTCATTGCATTTATATTTCTCTAGGGAGAATGCTGTGAAGTAAATAGAAGTCTGGAAGGGACATAAGATTGTTTTTTAAGCCAAAACTTTTTCCTCTGTGTACAATTTTCCATAGATTGGAAATGTGCAATGGCTCCGTGAATTTGTAGCAAACTTTTACTTTTTACCTCCCTTCAATTCCCCCTAAGCCTTCTGTCTCAATAATGTACAACAACTAGTAAATTGGATATTCAACAATATTACTCAAGTGGCTGGAAAGAAACAAGACAATATAAATATTTTTAAAGCTGTAAAAACAGGAAATTGTGTTTTGTGAAGTTATTAATACTATTTAAAAAATTAAAGTTGACACATACAGATACTGAACTGGATTTTTTGTAATGTTTGTAATGTAATTTATTTCTGGTTATATAACGACACCGTGTCCCTTATCACGGAAAAATAAAATTAGGAAAAAGGTTATTATAAATGCGAGTCCATTGCTACCTTTACCTACAACTTACACATAGGTAGGTAAGTTTCTGGCTTAAGTTTCGTCGGTTGGTTTCAATGGGATCAGAAACTCTAAAGAAGTTCGGATACTGACTAAAATATCAGTAAGCCGTAAGTCAACGTTTTGTACTCAATAATAAGCTAAAGCAAAAGTAAGAAAATTCCACCTTATAACTAGTTTTTACAACAATACCATTCAAGATAAAACCGTTTGTCTTGTTCACTTTCTAGAAAGCAAGCTCAAGGGACTTCTCCCAACTGGATAGAAACTTCACAATAGACCAGGACAACGGAGAATCGCAGACAACAGAAAGACGATGGCTTACTTGAAAACAGACAGCACAATACATAACTCAAATTGGCTTCCTTCATTATCATCCTCCAGCACACAACACTGTTTCTCCTCCAAGGTAATTCAAATGGGAGAAAGTCAACTTCTCCTAAAAATAAAAATGCACTGGGCTTTCCATTTTTAGTAAAAGTTTCACTCATGCAGAAAAACAGAGCTGAGCTTTCCCCCAAAATTAATTTTTAGTAGAGGTTGTTAGTTGGTGAGGAGAATCATGCTACACCTGCTCATTTCATTATTTTCACATACGTAAAGCGCATTGGTGGAGCAGTAACTCTTGTCCGACCTCAAGTCTCAATGTTACCTTCACAGTATATAATTCCCATTAAAGTCCTTTTTTTCTCCATACAAGGAAATATATTACATTGTGCTACCTGTCACCACCACCAATGCCACCATTATCCCCCATTTGGAGGAGAAGACCGCAGAATAACAAAACGCAAGTAACATCTGCGTCTTCTCCTTTTTTCACGTTATCGTCGTTTCATTTCCAGTGAGTGACCATCTTTTCTCCGTAATTGCACCTCACCTATATATATGAAACTCCCTAAAAATTTATACGCATACCTCACGATCAAGCTAGTGGAAGATCAGTTGGCCAGTGGTGAGCAAAGAAATAGGAAATCAGCAGATGGAAATATGGCTATTTACTACCCCCTTCAAATAAATGTTCATTCCGCCATTTGGTCTTGCTTCCTGATACTGACGATGATAACACTGCAAACAAAATCTAGTCCAGCCCCACCACAAAATTAATATAAAAATGTATACAACCCATGCTTAAATATTCCGTGGGTATCTATGTCATATAAATCATCTATAATTACACCTAGACAGTCAACACACACACACCACACTGCCTATTTTTATCTATTTTCTGAAAACTGGCTGCTCAGAAGAACAGAGTACAATAGACAAATCCAGCTTTTCTCTTTCTATTCTCCAGATTTCTCTTTTCACCAGACAAGCCGACATTGTCATCATCACAATGATGATGATAATGGTGATGTTGATCATGAGGACAGAGTTATGGAGCCATTATTGATTGCTTATTAATGCCATTAATAGGACCATTGCAACCATAATAACCGGATTTTCTTGGATTTTCAGGGTAGAAAAGCAGCCACACTAGGATCAGCCTCCCTTGCCTTTATTCTGCTCTTTTGGAGAGTGCCAATCATAATTCTAATCGCTACAACCGGTGCTCCACCAACATGTGCTGTTTCAATTGCCGCTGCAAGCGTCTCCGCAAATTCTAGGTATGTCTTTGTATTACTCTTCCCGTTCCCATATTGTAATCGAGTGCTGCGGTTACTTTGTCACTTGGCTCGTTATTGAATCAAGAGATATATGCAATTATGGTTATAATAGGGAGAGCTCCCTTTGGTTGGTTGAGTGGGTGGTTGTGTAAAAGTCATCATCATCACTTATGTTTATGAAATTGGGCCAAACTTTGTATTTTCAGTGACACTTACGACATGGAGGAGAAACCACCTAATAACTTATCATTTAATTCAAATGAGGCTGGGAATGGGAGTTCCGCTGGCTTACACTCATTATCTTATGAGCCACTCGTGTTCAATAATAGTTACCAGCCGAAAGAGAGTGAGCCTTCGCCAGCTAAGAAAGCAGGTAACAAATTTGAGCAATCTTGATTATCCTCATTTTACGAAAATGATGTTGTGGTTATGCGGTTAGTATTAGCCAATTCCGAAAATGATGTCATATATTAAAGATCTCATTTGCATTGACAGAGATGCGGGGAGGGGGAGAGACGAGAGTCACGGGCAATCAGGATGTGACAACGCTGGCGGTAGCGGTGGATAATTCGTCGTCGGTGGCGATTGCGAATATTAACAGCAGCTATAATAACGTCCACATTACGATCGGTACCCCAAACAAGTTTCAGTATCCTCCAAAACCCAATAGGTATTTTTAGGGTTATTTCTGCAAATTTTTAATTTATTATTTTTTAATAACTTATTGTTGACTCTGTCCTTTTATAGAGTTGTTTGTATCTATTTATTCATAATTGTACAAATAATTAAATACAAGATATTTTGATAATTAAAAATGCTTTCTCCGTGAAGAGAATCTCACAATACCCCAAAATTTTATGCCTACATTTCTGGTTCACATCCTGTGATACCATGGACCGGAGGAAGCTCACATTGAAAAAGAAATCAAGAGTTGAACCCAAACCTACAATCTTTTGAATAATGTCACAATAACCAATGCAATACCATTACTCAAAGTAATTTATCATTTTTCCTTGACTTTTTTTCAAACATATGCTTGTTTTCTGTCAACCATCATCCCACACCCAAGACATTTCGATATCCTCCTATAACATCTCATTCCTCGATGGATGGAATGGGTTAGGAGGAGGATAAGCTGAAGCCGTTGAAGAAAATTTTTAGTATGGGTTTTATACAATGATTTCAGTGATTTTTTGCTATACAACACTAATATAGTCTAAAGTTATGTGCACCGTAATGTTACCAAACTTATGTATAGACGATTTTCTGAGAATCGAATCTCAGTTTCTTTAGCTCTTGTCAAAAACTCTACATGGCGATACTTTGGAAGGAAAAACTACAGGAAAAAGTCAAGTTTCAAAATGAATTTAGAATGGAAAGTAAGTTTTTCCTGTTATTGCTTTCCCCCTTAAGTATACATGTAGGGGTTTAGATATGAGTTGACTTTCACATGTCAAGTACATATACGTATGCATCCTCCTCGTGAAAGCCCAGAGGGAGAAAGTACTACAAGGCGAAGGACATATTGCTCAAAGCAAGATAATAACAATAGTAATAACCATAACGTTCAAGTAAACTAATGTGATTAAGTGCAGATGCAACATTGTCGAACAACGGAGAAAGAACTTGTAGTTACTTGTTAGTCAATCCTCTTCCCTCCATTCCAATTTCTTAGCAATGATTGTGTATTCATGCCAGGATAAAATATGGCATTGGGTTGATTTAACAGTATTAACCCACATGGAGCATAGGAAGAACATCATTTCTTTTGGAATAGTTGAGACAGTTGAGCACATATTCCCATTGTATTAGGATGTTCGGCGGAGTTTTCTCAGAAGAGGGATAAACAAACTGATATAAATTTGTCAAACTAATTTCGACTCAATTGACATTTGCAATGTTTCAGCCTTCCTTGAGGCTGCAGAGAAGAAAGCAGGGCATATAAAAACGTATTGTATCCACATTGCAAAAACTACATAATCATCACAAACGCCGAGAATAAAAATACGATTTGCATATTGCCCACCATTTTCTATGTAAATGGGCACAGACTTGCTCTCCGTATAAATATCTCATTTTCTTCCCCATTTAGCTACACCTTCCTCTTCCCGATGAATTTAGTCCGCCTCTTTCCACTTCTAAAATTGCATTGAAAACTCCCTCTTCATCCGATCAGGTTATGTTTTGATTCCCGGAACTCCATCCCAGTAAGATATCAGATTAGCTTTAAGATAACTCCCAACAGCTAATACATTCCATAATGGATAGAAAAACTACTTGCCCGCGGTATCCTATCACTGTGTTCACAGCCTGTGCATAAATTTCTCCCTAATCCATTGCCACACATACAGCGCGATTTTAATTCAATTCTGGTTCCAGAGAAAATCCTAAATTCGCTCCAAGCTTAGTCCACACGGTCGAGTGAAACCGGCATAAAAAAGTGTAATTTCACCGAATTAGTAAGAAGTAGAAATAAAATACTTCGCATCCGCAAATAAGAGTATTAGCACAGCGATGAAAAGATCAGCCGTGCGTATGTGCAACAAATGCGAATAAAAAGTATAAAAATAAAAAACCGACAACTCAGAACCTTTTTATCCATTCATTAATACTTTCTCCGCAACTCAACCATTATCATGGGCTCTATTGATATTTTTTATGCTAGTTGGGGAAAAAAATAATCCAGCGGAAAAAATCAGCAGACCATCTATTTACAATGGAATGGGGAAGGCTTGAATGAGAACATTGTTTTCCCATTACAAATTGCTCTGCTGAATACCAATTCAACGCGGAGCAGAGAAAATAAATAGGATCATCATCTAATCATACGCTTTTAGAGAAGCGTATCATCAACCGCTGTTTCGGCTATAAATAGTTTGCTATTTTAGAAAGTTGTTGTCTCACCGCTAAATTTTTTATTTATTCCACGTTCGTTTTATTACCTGATCACAGAACGTTATCACATCGGCTTCTCCATAATATTAGAGATTGTTTCTGAATAAAAGTGGAAGAAATGATATAGAAAAAATTTCCATGTGTTTGAAAACTTCCCTTGGATTTACCGCTACAATAAAATTGCTCCGGGCCATAAAAACATATAAATGGGGGATATACGATCTCCTAAAACAGTGCAATGACGTTTCCAGGAACAAACGGGAGCTAACTAGATGTGGTTAATATAAATGTCAGGGAAGACAGTCTCTTACAGGATTATAGTGTAAATGGTGATATGGTCTGCTTTATAGCTAAAGATCCTACGTGTTCTGCTGCTAACTGGTCGTATGGGTTTAGTAAAATAAAAAACTTTCTATTATTCTAGAGAAGTGCTGAGTAGAAGCCATTCGTTTTTCTTAACCTTAGCATTGAATAACCTTTATGTTCTATGAGCTCAATAAAAGTTGAGAGGGATGAGCATTTTTGGAATAAAAAATATAAATCACAGGAACGGCTGTAGCAAAGTATGAGAAAAAGGAATAAATGTGATGAATCGATGAATTTTTTGCAAGACTGTGACCATTATTATCTCGAAAAAAAACTAGATAGCAGAGGGGAAAGTTGTTGGTTTGTTCAACTTTATGAAATAAATTTTCTTTCAGAGGGTTGCCCAAACATTTACAGTGTTTGTTGTAGAGCGTCAGAATACGGAGGAGTGAGGGCAGATCCAACCGTTTCAACAGTAGCCACCCTACAACTATGGTTAGTTGTATGCCTGTATGACGTATGTGGTAAGACAAAATTTGCAATGGGAAACATCGTAGAAATTTACGGGGTAAAGTGATACAATGAACGGTCGGTTTACCCGTATTTATTTATTTGGTATGGCATATTATTAATCGAGTTTTGAATTAAAAATAAATACTTTATGTCATATCATGTCTTATGGACATTATGTCATACATCTGACATATGCACCACGTTAAAATATCCTACAATACAGTCCTCAAACCAACAAAAACCTGGGAAATGTTGCGGATAATGCTTAGCCATGAACTGACTTAAACTTTCTCTTTCATTTTTATTGGGTAGGCGTCAATACCAGTGCTATTCCATTCAATTTGCATTTTCCCCCTCCATAAAATGAATATAATTTTGCTGACGTGCGTTTAAAGGATCAGTTTCATGATAGGATGATAAAGGCTTGGAGGAAACTGCTGGATAGATATTACGTCACGTCAGCACTAGTGACGGGGAAGGTAATTGGCGAAAATAGCAATTTAAGGGGTAGATACTTAGCGAACCGTAGTGAAATGGAGCAGTTCATTTATTCAATGTTCCAAGAACCTGTGTATTATTATGTCTAATTATATTTTCCACTATTCAATTATACATAAATCATACCTCCGTGTATAACACGATGCCACGTACATATTGACAAGTGTCTTGATACAAAGACTGGCTTTAATTAATGCGAAATGTTTTGTCATCATTACCATGCATAAGTTTTCAATGGTTGCTGCACAAGAACAAATCAAACCATAAAAGGATGACCATTAGTAGCTTTCATTTATGTCCCCCATATCTATCTCAAACAAAAATGAATCTTTCCGCCTAGCAAATATAGCGTATTATTTGCAACCTTCATATTTCTCCAAATTCGTTCTATAATGGTTTTCACTACAGCTAAACAATTTCAATAGTTTTATCTTTTTTTTCTTTCCCAAAATGGAAGATGAACCTTCTTCCAAACAACTTTTTAATTCAATGAAACAAGCTTTGATAAGCTCGTTGGTCAAATTACTTTTGACATTTCGCATCGCACTTTTGAATGGACTACCATGAATGGTTTCGATAATTTGCTGTTGGTTGTGTATAGACTCTATCTAACTTAAGCCATTGATTAAATTACAGGACTCATAAATAGATATTGGCCAGGTCAGATAGGAAAAGGCCTTTTATTCCTTTCCAGCAATATACCTACACACACGTTACAATCTACGTTACATAAGCTTTTGGAATCCTCTGAGGGTATAACATCAGACATTGCTACAACGAGATACACACACACAGCTTTATTACTTTCACTTCCTCTCAAGCAATAGCACAACACTAAACACGGTAGAAAGCTATTGGCTGAATGAAATATGAGAGTAGTCAAGTTTAATGATAAAGATAAAGCATTTAACAAGGCTCCTGGCTATACAACAGTGTCTGCACGAGGATATGGGAAAATGACACACGGGAATTTTCTCTTAAAAGAAAGACCTTTCCAGACTGTCGCTTATACTTCAAGTTTATTTACAGAACCCTCGCCCATTCCATTCAACTTCGTGTGTTTGCAGAGTAAACAAGTAAATCAAGAGAAAGCAGGAGGAACCCGTATACGATAGACGTAATTGGCTTCCTATTTGTCTCACCGGATGAGGAAGACTTCCGCCGATACATCATAAAGTGAATAATGGATAATCAAAAATACTATAAAGCTCCCAAAACGCTGGTATAAGATGAGACTGGGAGGGGTGGTCCGCTTCTGGTTTTTCCGAAGTTCACTCAGTTTTTGCATTATTAATTACATATCTGCTACCATTTGTTAGTCCCTATAGTCTTTTAACCAACACCGAAGGGAGATACTAGGTAAATACAAATACAAAAATAGACAAATTAAGGACAAGGATGTGCAAAAAGCTACTTTAGTGAAATATTGCAAGTTATTGCCGAAGAGGCAAGGCTCCCATTTGATGCCAAATAATTGTAAAATAATGGTTGTGTAAGCCATCAAGGATCAAATATGATGATGATGATAATGAAGAAAAACATGTTTTTGTAAAAACTAAAATTGACCTTGTGCCAAAAATGCATTACTTTGAAACGGACGTGCTTATACATCTCCATCAATAATATTATGCATATTACCAAGGGCATAGGGAACGCGCAAGCAATGGTTTAAGCTTCACCCTGGAATTTGAACCGAGCTTCACCAAAATATGCACGAAAGCGATTTTGCTAGATTTTTCCCAAGCTAACGCGATATATGTATTACAATACTTGCGTGAGTCTTAATCTAGCCATTCGTCTTTTTATGCCTTAGTCATTTGTATTTGCATGAATAAGCTATAAATACAGCCTACCCTCGACTAAGGCTACTACCCCCTAAAAGTTTCTGTGGTCGAAGCTACCGGCTTCAATTACAAACTCCATGAAACTTATCCATAGTGTCTGTAATAATGTTCCTTTTTTTTTGCTAAAAAGTGGAGGAAAAAAATGGAGATAAAATGTGAAGGCGTCAGCGTCATCATTCTAAGCCTTTTCAGACTTTTCTTGTTGGAGCTTCCTCCCCACTCCAAGTTTTACTCTCTTTTTTGAATTTTTTGAGTAGGAGAAGGGCGGAAGTTGCAGGAGGATAATAATGATATCAGCAAAACTTCATCTGCAGCTACCCAACTTATTTTTGTGAAAGTCCGCTGGGTATTCTTTGGTTATGTGGTGGGGCTTGGCTTGAGTACCTACATTCACTAGATAGTCAATCTGGGAGGCTAGAAGGTGATACAACCGAGGGGAATAAATTGTCATGAGATGAGACGTAAAATGAGGCTTCGGAAAAAAATATATTCGAATATTAGACGGAAAAGTTTGACTTGGAGTAAAACCATCTATCAAAATGCGCAGTCAGTAAAATCCTTCATCCAATTTGCAATTGGGATGGCTATATAATAGTGAAAGTGAATCCCTCACAATTAGTTGGCTTGCGGGGATATTCCCTTTGTAAAATAAGCAGGTACCAAACAAGGAAAAAGGAAGGAAGGATAACTTTCACCGTCTTTGTTTACTTCATTTTCTGGGAAAATACATTTTTTCTTCGTCCGTGTTTTCTTGCATAAACAAACTGTGGATTTAGCGAGACTACATAAATGAAGACTATCTTTAAAAAGTACTTATGTATGATGGGGAGCGTAACATGAGAAGGAGGAGTGATGAGGAAGGAAATAGAAAGGAGCAATTTATTTCCCTTTTGTAAGATAAGATGTGAACTTGATTGCTTTCCCACAAAGGAGAAGTGACGTTGTACACACGATGATAAAGACTTTCTCTTGTTTTTCCGCCATATTTACATTCAAATAGATCGTTTCCTTTTAAAAAAAACGAGGAAAATGCTTGTTTTCAGCCAGCTGCGAAACCACATGTCATGTCAGGTGAAAGCAGTAACTTCAGGAAGTAGCATATCATAATGTGAGCTCCGGCGGAGAATGTGGAGAATTTTCTCCAGATATACTCTAAACATGACAAGATTTATTTCCTATCCCTCCTCCCTCTTTGCTAACGGGCAGCTGTAACTTTATATCAATTCCGCCTTTTTGTTTACCATTTTCTCTTCTTTAACCGGCAAAAGTTCCTTGTTTCGACTTGTAGTAATTTGGGTAACAATGAACCGTTAGATGGGTATTTTGTTACAGTCAATAATATGGATTTACCTAAATACGGTGAGCTTTTTTTACATTTTCCAAGAAAAAGTACGACACTTTGTGACAAATTTTTAAATTAAATGTATTTTACCAATCCATTTGTAAAAATATTGAGGGAAGGGATCATTTTAAGTTATTTTGTATGATTCCATCAGATCAAAAAGGATGAGATAAAAACGCGTAGGTTGACTGTCGGAGAAAACCTAGACATCTTCTGGAAGTGATAAGGAAGTAAAGAGTAAGTATCCTAATCGAAGGCCAGAAAGAATCCTCGCTTTATTTGACCCCTCGGGCCAAGGACAACAAATAAGTTAGGGAAAAGGTACACAACAAGAGTTTCATTTCCTTTTCTCATACCACATCAACCAGACATGTATGAATCAATTTACTAGCGCAATACTCCCAACTTTATTTGTCCAGAAGGAGGAAGGAAAACGGAAAGAGCAGCGGTTGAGCCAGCATAAATTTGTTTGACCAAGACGAGATTTTATTCATGTCACGTTATTCATCCACTTTGAAACTCGAAATGAAAAGGAATGCCATAATGTCACGTTTTCTGGATGGCAGGACGCAGGACGTTGTTATTTCCATACAATCAAAGAAGGAAAAGAAATCCGAAAGACTCGGACAACTTGATTATTTTCTCATTTTCCCCCTTTCTGCACAAAAGAAATATCGTAGTACTATCCAAGCAAATTGGACAGTTGGTATTGCTATCAAAATCAGTGGCACATCATCGTCACCACTGAAATGTCAAATATTGCCAGAGGATGCGTATCAAAATAATTCTAAAATTCGAATTGATCATCTCATTTCGTTTTCTGTCAACGTCGCAGTTTCATCAGTTTCATCTGGTTTTGACATTTTGGTGTCATAATATTTACATTAAGATATGTTCCTTCAGTAAATTATATGACTATGAGATTGTCTAAAAGCGATGCCTTCGAATGCCTAAGGAATCGTCATAATACACGATACATAGAGCGGGGCTTTTTGGAGCTGTGCTATCATATTTATTTTGTCATAAATATTGGTCGCGAATTATTTATTAAGCCATCGACGCACTTTATAGTGTAAAGTTCTTACAAACCGATTTCGTCTGATGATGCTTCATAACAGAATATTTTAAATTCGCATTGCTATAGATGAGAATAGAAATACCATGAGCGATCGATATGACCTCTAAAATTCCAGAACATCTGCTACTGAAGATATTTGCTTAAGAGAATTTGGGTCCGACTTGAGAAATGTAGCGTGCAATTTTGATTAAAATCATTTCCATGCATGCAAAAATGGGATTTTAAATGCAAAGTAGGCATTAGCTTCTAAAAACTATAATGTTTGTAGAGTGGCAAGTCAAATGAAAAGAATTAATATGATATTTTGGAGCAACGGGGACTCTGTTGAGTAACCAATTCCTGATTTTAATTGTTAAGGACAGATACGGTGACACTATTGCTTTGACCGAATCTGACTGTTAGGCCTGCAAAACATGGAGATTCTTTCTTTCTGCGTACGCAAGTAAATGGCTCAAGGGATCCCCAAGGGCTATCCAATATGCTTTCCGATAGTAAAACGGAAATTACAAATATTAGCTAAACGCTAAGAAGTTTTCCGATTTGCTGAAAGTTATTATTACATTTAAAGTCAGCTTCGTTAGAAATGTGTTTTATACGCAATGCAGAGAAATTTGAAAATAAGATACAAAGAAAGGCCACTGTGCGAGGTGACATTTGACATTGTATTTGTACGTTATATATCAAAGGCCATAAATTACCACCCTTCTCAGACTTTAAACTCCCTTCAAACCACAAATTACAAGAGAGAAAGTTTACAAAAACTCCGTTTATAAATTGTGCTTTATAATCTACTTCTTGGACAATCATGATAAAATGACAACTCATTAAATAGGCTCTGACAACGTCTAGACTTGAATAAATTATTATTATCGAAAATAGAAAGTGAAATTATCAAGAAAATTTACGCAACTGTGCATTTTCTCCCACCCACCGACTGGAAAAGGGAGAATTATATTTAAGTCCTTCTCAATTTATAACAATGTGACTCTTGAATTAGACCCGTCAAGCACTTTAAGAACAGCGCGGAGTAATGCATTGGCTCGTTACGTGCACGTCCATCTGGAAAGGAGCTCGGCTCCAATTCATTTTAAAGTGAGGGCAAAGATTATGGTAATGTAATGATGCAGCTTTCACCGGTTGACGATGACAGTGGTAAAAAAGCTCATGTTTTACTAATCTACATAATATTAGGTGTTCTCCAGGTATAGGGACAATTCTTGGAGATGTCGCATGTCGGTTACCATCAGCTAGTATACAAATGAAAGGAGCATTTTAATCAACTTCGTTCTTTGAATGCTAAGATGTAATGTAACATTTTTACCCCTTGAGATTTCATCTTCAAAGGGGCTAATAATTGCATGTCACATACTTACCATGTCTGGGCCCGGGCCCATTATACTTTTGCCCCATGTGGCTGGTGGAAACCTTGAGTAATTCACCTGAACAGAATATTTTTCTATTGGAAGGTTTTTAAAATGCAGTTGAAGGCGGTTATGCAGGTACCTATACCCAGAGTACCTACTGTATAGGTATTTTCATAGTTATGGAATAACTCGTTTCAAGTCGCAACTTTCTCCTCCTATTGTGTCTTTCGACCAGACCCGCCCGTATTCCATTGTATCATAGCCAACTGTATACACATGTAGTAATACAGTGGGCAATGATTGTATCCATCATGATATTTTATACAATATGCATGAAAATGTTTGACATGACAGTACCAAATGCAATTAGGGATGTCTGTTTCTTGCTAATCTGAAATGAGCAAAAGGTAGATACGACAACTCGAAGCAATTTACCAGATCCCTGATGTAAATCCCGTCCATTTTGCTCATTTTATTTTCATGACATGTTAGAAATATTTGTGTAGAGCATTTATGCCTTGTCCAGCTGCCACTTCTGCCAGTTAGCCGACTCTTCAAGTCGTTTTTACAGTGTACCTAGACATGCCATCGGGAATTGGACCGTCCTGATTCGTTGTCTACTTGGGATAGGCCCCATCATAAAAGGAAACTGGATGAAATTCTCAGTCTTAATTTCATAGAAAAGCTCCGCTCTGTTCTGTAAATATCATGTTCTTTTACTCAAATAATTTATTCATTGTCAGCATCATCAACATTAATCCATTACCTGAACATAATGAGAAAATATAATAATCTTTTTTCTTGGTATCCTTTATCCATTTCCCCCATTCATATTTCGGATTAATCCAAGAATTAAAAAAACCATCAGTCTATCATTCTGCTATTCACTGCATTCTGAGTGCTGCGGATTTGTTGTTTCTTGAAAATGAATCCGCTTAATAGAGATGTAAGAGAATGGAAATCTCCATTCTTAGAAAATTCTCTTAAGTTTTGAAAATAAAGTTTGCAAAAGTAGTAGAGCGTATTATACATGACAGGATACAAAAATCAATGTCACACTAGAAGCTTCAAACTTCGAGGAAGGAGATGAAAAATGGGAGATCTCAAAGCTCTTTAATTTCCCATATTCCACTCTCCGCCTACCACCTTCAGCCTTCCATCTCATCTGTCTGTTACAGATCAGATTAGTTCACTTTTTTCAGTCTATCTAAAGCAACATAGGAGAAAAATTGGTGTTAATACTTTAGAATGAGGAGGTTGCCTTGAAAGTGGATAAAATATTTCCAAGTAGTGAAGACTTTTAGGTATTCACATTTCACATCTTGTAATATCTGTAGTCTTTGAAGGTTATATTTCACAATATAATCTATATAACATGTAGTTCACCTTAAATACAAAATTGAATGGGCCTTTATTCCAGGACTGCAATACATGATTCACGAGGTGATATCCGAGAGGATTTTAAATCCGCCACAGGAAGAACAGTCAATACGTTGATTTATTAGTACAATAACGAAAATGGGGAAAGATGAATGGTTTTACCCTTCCAGGGAAAGAAACCTCATAATGTTCAGGTTTCGTAAATATTTTAAGGGGATAAATAGTAAATTGAGGAGGGCACAAGTAAAGTAGCTAGCTAAAAATACAGATATACTTCCGTTTATAGTCCATGTTATGAGCTGTGTATAAAGTGGATCTACATCTTACGTTGTAAGTAGGCCATAATTTTTTAGTCTAATCTCATATTTCATATCATATCTCATATCTCATCATCAATCCATCTCATTTCTCACATATTTTATAGTCATTTGAAGACATGTCTGCATAATACGCATATGCACATTGACAGAACTCGTGCACAAGTCAGTTTAAATCGAATTAGGTATAGAAAGATTCTATGCTTTCATATTTAATAGTCATCGAATTACAAAGATTTTTATACACATTTCTATTGAGTGGGGAATCTAATTGGATATGTCAGGGGCTCTACATTATTCAAATTAAATTCCCATTAAATTCAGTTCAAATCCCAATCATATTTAGTGACTAGGTAATGTATTCTAAGGGCAAAACTGGCGTATTCGTGGCATGCAGATGGCTTAATCAAGATATTTCTTTGTTATAAACTAATTTACATTCCCCTGCTCAATTATTTGCGTTATTTTCTTTTCAATTCGAACAAAAATCTTCAAAGTCAAATTAATACAGTTGACAATATTAATCTTATTCACCTATTGAATTCTTACATGAGTAACTTCTTCCAATTTTATTTCTGGCAGACAAGGACAGTTAATACAATAAAAACACGTGCAAAATAATAGATATATTACATTGGTTTGATCTGTAAAGCGTGTAAACCAGAAATCAGACAATATTGCAATACGCTATTCATATTTCATTTATTGGAGCCCTATTATTATTAACAGACAAAGAAAAGTACGAAAGCATTCAGCAGACATATTTTTGTTTACTTGGGCCCCGTGCTGGGTCAGGAATGTTGAATTCTCAGCTCACTCATCGTCAGTTTTAAACATAAATGGGCTTTAAAGGGTAAAAGTTATAGTAGGTAGGAAACTATATAAATTTTAATGTGCAATTGGATGTGTGGATCTACAAAATATTCCCTTTTTATTTGACGGACCCATGCTAGACAGCAAAACAATGACGTTATATGCACGAAACTGGCTAAAAAAAGACCAAAATTTTATATTCAGCATTTCTTGTTTACCACAAGTCAAATAAAAATCCCATTTGTCCCCTTCCAAAAAATAGTCAAAGCAAAAACAAGAAGTGAAATGGAGTAAGTAATCCTTAATTTTCGAAGTATGTACTACCCTATAGCCCAATCCTCATATAACATTTTTTGCTGGCTTGTCACATCCAGTCCAAGCTGCAGGTCATCATCTTCCATTTCCCTTGCCTACATTAACTTTCTCCCCAACCAGCAAACTTTAAAAGGGCACACATGGAGAAACCCCGAAAAGAAAGACAAAAAGGAGATTGCTTAGTTATGGTGACTCAGCTTTGGCTGGTCTTACTTGCCTCTCCCTTGGGACCTCTGGAGCACAAGGATAAGAGGGGAAAAGAATATCAAATGCACACAAAACTCCCATCATCCTTCGCTAGGCTTGTTAGTCCGCTGTGGAAAAGTAACAAAAGGGTTTTCCCCACACATACAACTTTCTCTTACAGGGAAAGTCGCTTCTTGGTTAGCCCTTCAAAGTAACATGAAAAGTTTTTGGCAAGCTATAAGGACCAAGGCGGAGTGAAGCAGGATGTGTCTTCGCAAAAAGAAAAGGCAATGACATGGAGCATGAAAGGGCAACTGCGGAAGCAAGTACAATGCGGTCGTGAAAAGGTAAGAGGATGGAATGGAGGACATTCAGGTGTCCATTTTGTCGGGGGCATGGGAATGGTTGTCATGATTTAATGAGCTCTTCTCCTTCCTTGAAAATGGAATACAACCCTTTTGTCCACTTACTTCCCAGGATTTTCACAGATCCAATGTGGCCGGCGGTGTCTTTATTTCTCTACACCTGTACGCCTCTGCTTCCCTCCCAATCCCATTTTCGCTTTTAACCTATAAGAAGCATAAAAATTGGAAAATGACAAATATATGTCTTTTTATTTCCTTTCTTGGAGCGGAAATGGGAAAAGGTCCGTAACAGCTTTAAAATTGGGGATCGTTACATTATCCAACTTTTCCCATCCCGCAATTGATGTTGACAGTCGATGTCAATACAAAGGTTATTACGTGTGGAGGGAAATGTCCATAAAAAGGAGGGATGGGGAGGTGGAAAGTGTCAGTATGGACCTTACAGGAAAAATTGTTGTCTTCTTAATCGTGGACCTACACCACTACGACTTTCATTTGAATTCACCTCATGTCCCATTTTAGACTACGGTTTTATCATCACATATGTATTTATCGCTGCGACACTTTTCTCTTACCCTTTGTTTTCTAGCTAAAAGTTAAAGCTTGAACTTTTGTGCTATCTTAAGCCATTTGTAAAATCGCGCATAAATTTCCCAGACTTTGAAAGGTTTTCTCACAATCATTTTAAAAAGAAGGAGTAAACAAGGGTGCTACTTGAATCCATCTTCCCATTGTTTCCTTATTTCTCACCTTACAAGTTCCAACCTTGGTGAAAGTACCGATGTTATTTCTAATGAAAGCAAGGAAAACGTTTTTCCGGTTACCTTTGGGCAAATGCGGTAGAAATCCTTATAACACGAGAGTGGCTAGATCGTCTCATAAAAACTGTAGGAGCTGGTGTTGTTGCGAATAATAAACCTGCCTCTGGAGTTTCCATATAAAGCCTTTTAGTAATAAAAAGTGTGGGCGAAAGAAAAGCCACCCATCATCATCAAAGGGAAAAGTAGTGATCAGGGTACTGTATTTTTGATGGGCCTCTTTTCCTTTAAATTTCTCATTCATGCATTCAACAAAAGCGAATTTGACGACTAGACTGGAGATGGTGAGACTGGAATTTGCTGGAAATAAAGTTCCTTCGAACACCAAGAGATAAAACTACAGGGTGTAAATTGTACCGGTGGTGTTGATGACGGTGTGTACTCTATTGCTTGTAGTTAGTTGGAGCAGATGGGAAGTGGAAGGTATTTTACTACTTCTTTAATTAACCTTGGAAGTGGATGGATGCAAGTGCATTATGCCTTATTAGAAGGTAGTAAATGTTTACTACAAAAGCAATTCCAAGTAAAAAGTATAAATAATTTGTGAAGAAAGCCGTCTGAAATTTTTATCTTTTGTGTGACAAAACTTCAAAGATGTTTTCGAAGGTTTAAAGTTATTCATAATCTGTGAAGCTTGAAGCAACAGCCTATTGAAGTACTTTATGCCAGATAACCTGTAAAAATGTAATGGAACTCTTTGATGTTAAAATAGAGTTATCAGACTGCTCATAATTACGTATTTCAAGTAAGAAAGTCAAATTGTCAGATATTTATTGACATGTGTCTGATAGCCATTGTCATGATTGAAAATGAAGGATTTATAATTCAAGTACGTTTGCCATGCGTGTAGTTTATGCAATCAATAAATGTGACAGAGAATCTTCATAGCAAAGTCAAGCGCGTGGTCAAGAGTTTTTAAATAAGTATTTCAGAACAATGAAAAATAATGACCGATAAAACATCCCCTGCCCCTGCAGAGACAGTTGATTTGACTTATCTCATTCTGAGGTGGGAGGTGGAGGATACTTTCGTCAACGTTCAAATGTTCTTTTTAAACTTAGAATAAAATGATTGTAATTACAATGACGTACCTGTAAGTTATTTGAATTTGAAGTATAATAATACATAATATTTAAATATTTGTTGAAAATTCATATTTTGGAATTTTTAATCAGTGATTTTTCAGTGACTATCTAACCGACACTGATGAAATATACGTCACTGAAATCAGCGATAAAAATCCTTTCTTTTGATACCCCATTTACTATATCATGTCATTTGAAAAAAATGATGACCTTGACCTTTGACCC
>JAQGAG010000273.1:0-18569 GCA_034696835.1 Lepidocyrtus lignorum
AGACGCTAGAGCGCGGACAGACAGACGGACAGACGGAGCCAGCCAAAACCAATACATAGCTTACAGCTACGTAATAAATTTAAAATGTGAAGGGCTACGGGCAAGTAGGAAGCCATTTCCACAACCCCGATAATTATTTACCGTTGGGTTGTCGTTCAGCAAGCTCAATCATAGTTTCTCGTTCATCAATTCGACGATTAACTTTTCTGTTCAAGTAATTAAAACATACTCAATGTCTATTATATATAATAATAAATACAATGCACCAATCAAGTAAATCAAATACCTATTAAATCTGTGTTGGCAAATTCCTCCAATTACCCATTTAAATATTATAATGAATAATAGGACCCATATGAGCTCGTTCCTGCATTATAAAACGTGGTATATAAAACAGATGTAGACTTAAATGATGAAAATGATTTACGATATAAAAGTTTACTTGATTGTTTGGTATAAACTAGTTGTCCAATGACTTATTGCGTCAGTGGTATCCTTCTTTACTTCTGAATATCCATATCCAACATCCTCTTTAAATTCCTTAAATCCTTCCTCCACTTCTGTGACGAGCTCTTCGATCGTAGCAATCGGGTGTTCAATCACGTTTATTAAACCTATTTCCACATCGATTTCAGATTGGTTTTTCAGCTTCTCATTTCGTGCAGCTATTATGTCAGACCCTTCTTGAAACAACGACTTTGCATCTTTATCTTATGTAAAAGTATCACCAAGTCAATAACATATCCATGGTCAATTTGAAATTTCATTGTATTGGGTTTAAAAATAATTAAGCTTTTAGTTGAGTCCATTACTTACTGAAGTCCATGATTTGCTCGATTGTAAAGTTTAAAACCTCGGATTTACCATAATTGCAAATTGAAAATATCACGAGAACAAGTTTTATTGTAATCATTTTATTACAATTAGGAAAGTTAACAAATGGAATAATAAAAAAAAAGGAATAATAAATTGTATTTGTTGCATGAAAATAAAAAACTGCTTTTAATATGGTCACTGCTCTTACTAGGTACATAAACTAGAGTCGCAATAACAAAAACGGGCTTTGTTGGGAGTCGAGCGTAAGGTGCAGCCACGAGCGTCAGATTTGAAGCAGTCACGCTGATATCGAACGTATGAGCCCATATTTATTTCGGCAGAGGCGCAAATACTTCCTAGAAATAATAAAATTGCAAAAAAATTCTGATTATGAACTAATAAAAATTGTTACAATTTCAATTACAATGCATGTTGTCATTCATTGGTCATAAATAATATCATTATTATTATAGTATTACCAGCTTCGCATGTTGCGCTATTTTTCGGATTAATTTGGCATTCCCTTTCAAATGGTAATGATGACGAGTTGTTCTCCATGTTTATGCATTGATAGCATTTTAACTGCGTTTTAGGTTCTGAAAATAGTCAATCATTATCATTGTTAATATCGTCATTTGTCATTATCATTGTCATGTCATTCCGTTTCCTTTTCCAAATTAATTTATACCTGACTTAGTTATATTCATTTAATTACCGGATTTAGTGACGAAACGATGATATCCTACCAGAATCACACAAACTATGCTGATGCCCAACAAGGTTCCTAATACAGCGGTCAAAATCTTCCAGTAACAGTTTCTCCTCTTCTTTTCATTCGATTTTTTCATATCTTTTTGCAGCCGATCAAACAACACGTCTGAAGAAGATGATGATGGTGACATTTTGATACTTTTTAAGTATGAAGATTGGCACAATTATTAAAAATGAACGACAAATATGAATCCAAAATTTCAACTTCACTCTTTTCTCAGCTTGGAAAATTATAGACAGACAATCAATTTGAAGTCTTTGTAGATCTCAGGAGTTTTTGCCACCATTATCTGTCAACAGTTTACTGGGATAATATGAGAAAAAAATGCAATGGAAATGGCTTCCTACTTGCCCGTAGCCCTTCACATTTTAAATTTATTTATTTTTGGCTTTAAAGTGTACCAAAGAAAGTGCTTCCAAACTTGTTGTTTTGTTTTTTTAATCACTGATGATATGTTAACGCCTACCCCTGGCTTTCAGTTCGCGTAAGCGTTCAATCAAGCAAACTCCGTTTCTTGGATTGCGATAATTCGCAATGCATGATTTGATCAAATTAGTGAAACCCTTTGATTCCTTTTATCGTTCTACTTTTTTATGATCCACACAATCCCAAAAAAAGAGTTTGCTTGGTTGAAAGCTTACGCGAACTTAAATCCAGCGGACGTCGTTAACCGAAGATGAATATATTTTTTTTTAAAGATGTACTCGGTGTTAATTTTATGAGTTGTCAGAGTCATCTAACACTTATGTAGTCTAATTACTAAAGTAGACTAAAGCCAAAAAGTTGGAAGTGGTTCATCAACGGGATCATACGACTCTTGTCTTTTTTGTCTGTAAATATGCATATATCCCTATTTGAGAAAAAAATATGCATGTCACACCGTACTGTACTTTCATTATATTTATGGGCTGCTGGAATATATTATAAGTAAAGGGCATGTACATAATTTACATTACGTAATATTTATAATATTGTGTAACATGTAGTTTGCTATACGTAACATTATGAATACGTGCAGGGGAGTAATATATGATATCTGAAACATATATTTTTTGAGAGTTGCCATTTTGTAGATGAATAAAATCAGACCACACTGTAAACCTAGAATAATGACAGGACTAGACTTGTTATTATTCTTCCGATTTTTTAAAAAACTTATTTCGAAATCGAACTGCTCCCTCGATTCAGGTTACATACAACACGTAGTACACTGCAGGTTCATTGCCTCGGCGAAGCGGTATGTAACGTACACTGGGTTAACGTTGAGTAAGTTGATGGAGTTTTTAAAAAAATCGGTGATTGCAAAATTAAATATCAACCGATGGAAATAAGCTTGGACGATGGAAAACCAAATTAACTCAATGGATAACCAGGTGTGCAGTGTGCAAGCAGGTATATAGACAACAAAAATGATTATATCGCATTACAATTAGCTAATATGTATTTATTGATATTTCCACTTATTTTTATAGGCTTTTAGACTAATATCAAATTTTATGTTATTATTTGTATGCAAACCAGAAATGTTATCATTATGACAAATAATGTGTAGGAGGAAGCTGTGATATGATATTAATTTCTTTCCTTTTTGTTTTCAAAAGTAAGGTTCACGGGTATAATACAAATAGGAATACAAGATACTCAGGTGAGATATATTTTTGTACTCAATTTATTCAAGATATTATTATTATTGATATTAGTAGTAGTTAGTATTTTTTATCATCATCACCATCACATTTTATCATCATTGTTTATTATTTGTCTCTAATTATTTATAACTTATGCTTTTTGTTTTCCCGGAACTCTTGGAGCATCTCGAGGGTCTCTGATGTACAGTAAAAATCTGAATCCATTGTGTCATCCCCAAACTCCAAAATGTTATTGATGTAAGTTGAAAATTTCAATTTTACATTTGGATTCAAACAAAAATCGTAGCCAGTATATCCAGCATCGTGCTCAAAATATATATCGATCCCCAAATTCTTTTCTGAAACAAGTTGTAACATGCTTTTAACTACTTCTTCTTTAGTTGGTGCCTTGCTTGTTGAAAGCACAAGTGCAAATTTATCCAGCCCCCACTTGTTATCGCAGTAGAGCACCTCCAGGTCCACATCAGTTGGTGGTAATAGGACAAAACCGGAAACTATGCTCCAATTGTGTGCATCAAGTGTTGGTTCTGAAGGTAGTAAAAAATATAATTATGCGTATGAAAATGTTTTATCAATCGCGAATCAGGGTGAAAGTAATATTATGCTTTTAAAAAACGCTTAATACAGTTAATATAAAATATGCTATTATGAAATGCTAATTACAGGTAAAAGTAATATTGTGCTATTATGAAACGATAATTGTAGGTAAAAGTAATATTGTGCTATTATGAAACGTTAATTACAGGTAAAAGTAATATTGTGCTATTATGAAACGATAATTGTTGGTAAAAGTAATATTGTGCTATTATGAAACGTTAATTACAGGTAAAAGTAATATTGTGCTATTATGAAACAATAATTGTTGGTAAAAGTAATATTGTGCTATTATGAAACGCTAATTGAATGTAAATGTAATATATGTGTAAATGAAGCTTTAATTGAAAGTAAAACTATTATTATGCTTTTATGCAATTACAATGCATCTAGGAAAGATAAGAAAAGTTATGTCTCAAAAAAATGTAAATATTTGATTCATTTATTAATGGAGAACAAATGCATATAATTTCTTTACAATGAAATGGGAATTTATTTACCAGTAGAACCAAAGCCCAAGATTCCCCTAGAACTAACAGTTTTATCTGGTCTATCATACCGAATAATCGGTTGAGTTTCATGAATTTTTTCAATTATGATTTGCGCAATTTTATCGTTTTTGTTAATCACATATTTTAGCTTCCCAATATTGTGCAAAACTACTTTAATTGAGCCCTCAAAATCTCTGTCAATTACTCCGGCCCCAATCATTATACCATGCATGCTTAAACTGCTTCTCGGGGCAATCCGTGCGTAGGTCCCTGCTGGTAGGATAATTCCCACATCAGTACTAATTAAAGTTGTACTACCGGCTGCTAACACACAACTAATGGTACTATATATGTCAAAGCCTGCTGCCTGCGACGTGCCTTTGGTAGGGACCCGAGCCATTGCCGAGTTCAAAATAAAATGAAGTAGGGGCTCTATAGAAGAATAATAATATTAACATTGCTTTTTATTCTTTCATGAAACAATATCAAATACAAGCAAACCACATTATAAAATGCTTATTCCTTCACAAAATTATCTTCTTTTACAATTTCATGATAATTCCCTGCAATGTCTTCTACAGACTTTTTCAAAGCATTGAAATATTCGACAGGGAGATTACACCCTGATGTAGCGCTCTTTCGAATTTGTATGTAGTGACGATTATTCTTTGTCCATTTGGAAAGTCGGACAAAATAGCCGCCCCCAATAGAAGCATCATACATAATCACATTGCTTCCATCATTTTTATCAGCAGGAGCATAATTTCGCTTCATTACTTTCATAGCCTTAACTCTTGCAGCAGGCTTACCCGCAGCAACAGGTTTTCCAGCTTTTGCTGTCTTCTTTGCCACCGGCTTTCCCTTAGCCTTCTTGGATGGTCCTGGAGCAACGATGTCCTCCGGCTCCTCATCTTCTTCATCCTCCTCATCTTCCTCTTCCTCAGAGATAACCTCGACGGAGCTCCTGTCATCGTCAGATTCACTTGCGCTCAAATTCACCTGTTCGTCTGTTAACCATAAATCAAGATTCAACAAATCAAATTTACTATACATAATAATGGTTACATATAGTAACTAGTATTTAACTAAGCAACAGTATTTATTTGTATTATTTTTACCTGGCTTGGCAGCTTCGCTTTCCTCAATAAGCTTCATGGCTTCCTTATATTGCTGCGAGCGCTTGTTGGCTGTACCAATAGTTTTCTTCGCTTCCTCAAGAAGCATTGTTTCAAAGGATTTTGCTATAAATACAATTAAAAAAATATATATTAATATAATATAATTCAACATAAAAGATGCATCCCTACCCTGGTTGTTATCTGGAACTTTCAAAAAATCCAAACAAGAGTTATAATTTTAAATGATTACCTGCACGTTTTGGCATGATGAAGTTTCTTGAAAAACTTTGTATCGGAAAATTAAGTAGTTTAGGTAATGTACTGTAGTCAAAGATGGTTGGAGTGGAGATGGAAGTATTTGAACAGACACAGGAAAACTGTAAATTTTACTGGGTTGAAGCAAGTCATTATATAGGCCCTCCAAATTTTTTGGGTTGTGGAAAGGATTACCATTTTGATCAAAGGGCTATTTAGCAAGCTAAAACATATACTTGTTTTCTCCACTCAACTCAATACGTTAGAATTTAATTAAAACAAAGGAAAGTATTACGTAGGATTGCACGATCAGACATCATAATAACACGTGGACAGAACGACAAAACAGGATATGAATCCTTTCTTTAAATTTTTTAAATGCAAGCGCAGTAATTTTTATTGCATTTAATGTTAATTTTGAATATAAGAAACGTATCCTCAACTTAAGATTTGTTCATGCAGCAATATAAAACGTCATACATATATGAACTAATTGCATTTCATTTTTATAATTGTTTATAAAAAAATGTTTGTGAAATGTGTCTCAGACGATCAGTGTAGCTACAAGGACGCACTATTACGAGCGATAAGCATATTTTTATCATCATAGTAATAGATTATATTCTTTGTTTCATAAGCGTGTGATCCTACAGACACTCTAATTCTCACAAAATGAATTCTTAAATCAGGGTCATATTTTGTTCTTATACCTAAACAGTCCCACGTAATATTAACCGAACTAAACATGTCCCTGTCTATTTAAAAAAAATTGTCCAGGTGTATATAAGCAGCTTTCTTCTGTTTTAAAGTCACATTTAAAGCCAAACTTCCAGTAAAGAAGAAAAAAATATTCTGAGAGAAATATATTTAATCGAAGGAGGTGGTATATATTAGCAATTTTAAAATGGTAGGACGATACATTTAACTGAAATGTTTGCAGAAAAAAGTAGGATTATCTGGAAACCAAAACTATCGATTTTAATTTTTTATTTTTATTAATATTTTTTAGCGCTGTCCGGTGCTAGAATGCAGATTTCGAAGTACTCTACCAGGAATAATGAACCACATGAATACTCACCATCCCCAAGTTGGAGGAAGACGTGACTGGACTGTACGAATTCGCCCATATATTGAAATACGAGCATTCATGGGATACCTACGGACCTATAGACATCGACATGAGTCATCTTTTAGAGATATCGTATCACCAGAAGCTTATTTTGATGAGGTTCGTCATGGAGTACGCAACATTATAATAATTAATACTGTTGGTAGTAGATCTATAAAATTACAATTTACATTGTTATGTGAATTTGAACGTGGAGATCCTGACTCAATTGAGTATGAAACATGTGTGCATTATATTAATTCAAGAATGAAAGCTCTTTTCTCTACTGATGAATTTCAAGATTATTTTGATAATGTTCTCGATGAAATAAATAGTACAATAGAAATATTTCAAGAGCATGGCTCAGGTTGGAGACTAAACAAAATATTTGGTTCTGATATCAGAGTAGCTGAACTATTAAGGATACGAAGAGGTCGATGCTTTGTTGACGTGCCGACGTCATTAAGAGGAAAAAAAGCGTTAATAAATGTTAAAAACACGGATAGCTTTTGCTTCAAATGGGCATTTTTATCAATTGTTCACTACTTTGACGTGCCCAAGAACAAAAACAAGGTTATAAACTACAGAAAATTTGAACACCTTTATAATTTTAATGCTGTAATGTCGCCACCAGACATGAAAGCTGTTGGAAAATTTGAAAAGCAAAATATTCATTTAAAATTAGCAATTAACATTTTAGAATGTTTTGAAAACAGGATTACGGTTAAACGGATATCTCCATACGTTCACGATAAAAGTTTTAAAATCGTAGATCTTTTACTTCTCCACGATGACGAAGCGGCTAAAAGCCATTATCTTGGAATTACTAACTTAAGCAGACTTTTTGGCAAACGAGGTGGTCGAAAAAAATACTTCTGTTACACATGTGTAACATTTTATCACTACAATAAATACCAGAGGCATTTAGCAAATTGTACTATCCATCGATGCCAAACTGTGTATATGCCACTTTTGAATAGAAATGACAAAAGCATACCAGTAATGAAATTTAAGGATTTTCACAAGCAACTACCGCACGAGTACGTTATGTACTTAGATTTAGAATCAATCATGAATCCGGTTAGCATTAAAAAAGGCGAATCAACCAATTTGTTCTCGAAACATGAGCCTTGTGGATTTTTTTTGTTGCTTGTTAGTCGAAGGGAGGGCATTGTAGATTACAAGTTATATAGAGGAAAGCATGTGGTTAGAAATTTATTTATTGCGGTGGAGGAATTCAATAACAGAGTTCGTCAAATATATAACGATTTTGTTTCGATGATTAAACTGACACCTGAGCAGTTTAGTTCATTCTACAAAGCCACAGAATGCTATATGTGTAAAAAGCCTCTTGCTCCTTGCGACAAAGTTAAAGATCACGATCATGCTACTGGAGAATACAGAGGCGTGTGCCACTGGAAGTGTAATAGCAAATACACTTTAAAAAAGTCAAAAATTCCGATTTTTACACATGGTTTTCGAAACTATGATTTGCATTTAATTTTTAAAGGATTTAAGTACTGTAATGGAAACATTACAATTATACCAACGAATTCTGAAAAATATATTAGTGTAATATGTGGAGATTATATCTTTTTAGACTCCTACATGTTTCTCAGTGCGTCACTAGATGCACTTGTAAGCCGTCTAAAAGAACAAAAACAGGATTTCAGTAAAAATTTTAAATTACTGATCCAGTTTTTTGGTTTAGAAAAAGCAAAAGAGTTGTCAAGAAAAGGAGTGTATTTTTATGATTACATCACAAGTCATGATATGTTCAGCCAAACTAAATTTCCTAGCCATAAATATTTTTACAATCAGCTCAATGAAGATAATGTATCCGAAACTGACTATAAATATGGAAAATACATCTTTAAAAAGTACTGTTCTGATCTCGGCAGTTATCATGATATTTATCTAACTTGTGATACTATACTTCTTGCATGTGTTATGGAAAACTTCCGAGAAATTGTATTTTCGTTTTATGGACTTGATCCCGCTCATTATTTTACTCTCTCAGGTTACACTTGGGACGCATTACTGAAAACTAGTAAAATAGAACTAGAGCTTCTGACAGACGTTGAACAATATCAATTCTTTGAAGCTGAATGCGTGGAGGATTAGCAATGATCTCCAAACGCCATGCTTCGGCAAATAATAAATACATGAAAAAATTTAACAAAACGAAGGAAAGATCTTTCATAATTCCCTGGGATTGTAATAGTCTGTATAGCTTTTGCTTGTCTGATTATATGCCATACGGAGGTTTTGAATGGATGAAATTAAGAGAAGTCAAGGTTTTAAATGCTGAGAAAATTTTAAATTGGAAACATGATGATGAAATAGGCTATGTTTTACAGGTTGATTTAAGTTATCCTGAATCATTGCATATGAGAGATAACGAATATCCTTTAGCAGCAGAAAGAATAAAAGTTAAGTATGATATGTTAAGTGAATTTCAAACAAATCTTTTAAAATCTTCCAACTCGAAGTATTCTGCAAATTCAGAAAAATTAGTTCCACATTTAAGAAGCAGAAAAATGTATGTACTTCATTTTCGAACTTTGCAATACTATCTGCAAAAAGGATTGATTCTAAAACGTGTGTGGAAGGTTTTATGTTTTAAACAAAAACCGTGGCTCAAGAATTACATTGAGTTTAACATTCAACAACGACAACTAGCGCAAGATCAGTTTTCGAAGGATCTGTTTAAATTCCTATGTAATGCGTGATTTGGAAAAATTTGTGAAAATGTTCGTAAAAGAAGAAACATATTTATTGTTAGAAACGCAAAAGAATGCGAAAAGTATTCTAAATTACCTAACTTTAAAACTTTTGATATATTAAGTAAAAATCTTGCTTTTGTAGAACTAGGAAGTAACACGGTGCAGTTAAATAAACCAATTTATGTTGGATTTACATGTTTAGAATTAAGTAAGTTAGTAATGTACCGTTTTCATTTTGATGTTGTAAAGAAAAGATACGGAACAAATGCTGAGCTTTTGCTCACCGACACAGATTCATTATGTTATCATGTTAAAACTGATGATATTTATAGTGATATGAATAAGTTAAAAAAACATTTTGATTTCTCCGACTATCCTGTGAAACATCATTTACACTCGAAAAAAAATAAAAAGGTAGCAGGAAAATTTAAGGATGAAAGTAACTCTAGAATTATAACATCGTTTTATGGTCTAGCCCCAAAACTATATTCATTTAAAGGTGAAAACTTTTGGAAGAAAGGTGTTAAGGGTGTAAAGAAAACCGTTGTTAATAAACGATGTAAACATGCTGCATTTAGAAAAGTGTTTACAACTCAAAAGAAAAAATATACTTGTATGAATTTAATTCGGTCATACAAGCATCAGCTGTATACTTTGATGCAAAAAAAGGTTAGTTTAAACCTGTTTGATTCAAAAAGATTTATTCTTGATGACGGTGTTCACACACTTGCCTATCAACATTTCTTAATAAAAAAATGAATACTAGATAAATTTATATATTTATTAAATAATTTTTTTTATGAATATTAATGTTTTATTACAATAGCTTTGCAATTACAAGAAATAAAAATGTTAATGTATATTGGTATGTATGTTTATTCTTATTTGTATAATAAATAAATTTGTTCAAAAGACGTATTTACTATTTCCATTTTATATTTACATTTAACTCATTATACAACATTTTAGGTCTTAAACACTTTTAAAACATAGGCGGTCTTGCATCGGCATATTACACAGTTTTGCTGGGTTGTAACACAATCTAAACAATAAGACATATGCGAACATGGAAGAACTGCATATGTAGATTCTCGGTTCCAGCATACTTTACATGCATTCGTTTGCAGAAGATCTCGTCCAGTGCTGATATCTATTCAACAAAAACGAAAACATTCATTTTTATATACACACTTGTACTAGCTAAAGAATGAAGTAAAAAATCAGGAATATGCATATACGCACCTAACTGTAAACACAGAGGAAGTTTGCTGATTTCCCTTTCGTCTTCTTCTGTTATGGACCGCTGTCAAACAAGTAATTAAATGTAATCTTCTTCGTGCATAGTTTTAAAAACCATTTGATTTATTTTATGTATTATTATTTATTTATTTATACATTTTTCATACCAATATTGCTGCAAAAGGCTCGTTTACGTTTTTCATATTATCAGGCGAGCATTTCCATTTATTTAACAAGAAAAATGTACATCCAGGAGAATACAAGGCATGCTCTACCCAAGGCGAATCTGTTGATAACCAGTTAAAAAGACCGATCCCGCAATAAAAGCAAAAAACTTTATCGCTTTCTCCAGTGTAATAAAATCCGCATGAAGCCATTTCTTCTGATGTTGGAAGTTTTGTCCATTTCTCAAAGGATTGTTTTCGCTTTTCGATTGTACACATATCAAGATTGTAAATTGAATCTTTGGTTTTGAACAAATTTTGAGAAATTGCGTTCATTTTTCGAATTTTTTAGGTTTTTGGGGAAGAAGTATTTAACGGTGGGGAAAAAAGTTCTTCTGAACTATCCTCGTTTTCAATTGATGTCCAGTTAAGCAGCTTTTCCTTTACTTCGTTTTGAATTAAAAAACTATCTGAATCTGATTTTACTTTTGCTAGATTCTCTAGAATTTGGTTGTACTTTGTTCTCAGCGGTTTCCGAACAACTGAAACAGGAATGTTGATTTTCTTGCATATTAATAAAAAACGGTTAACACCAATTGGGGCGGTTGTCCATTTCAGATCCCTTACTAAATATCCCACCAAATCCACTATATTTGCTGTAGATTCTTCAGTACCAAAAAACGTGACAACCCCTTGCTCATTCCAGTCTATTAAATCAGGTCTTTCTTTAAGTGACTGAATAACAAGAGTTGCATTAGTTTGAAATTTTTTAGGAAATTGTCTAGTAAGATGTGTCGCATCTCGCATGCTGGGAACGTAATCTTCTAAATCTTGAAAGTCACCATCTTCGTCATCATCATGTTCTTCTTCTTCTGTTCGTACTCCAATTTCTTTGACAATGGGTGTATTGGTCTTTACAGTAGTGTTGTATATTTTGTAATTGTTTTTAAACGTTTGCAACAATTCTCGTGAAAGTTGCATGTACAATGCTAATTTGATATCGTCTGGAATTCTTTTTGATAAAACGTTTTTCAGGGTTTCATCAGACGACATTCCAGTCAGATTATTATTATTTGTGAACGTTTTCGCAATTAATGCGTTATATTCTGATTCTGTGACTAACTTCATACGTTTAGCCATGGTTTTATAAATAATTTGTAAGAACTTTTCCTGCAACTGTTCCTAAGGCACTTAGTAAAGGAACAAGAATTAACTTAAGAACTTTTCGACCTTCAATATTTTTTAATTTGTTAAACAATGCAGTACGTCTTTTATCAAAATTTTTGTCTCGTTTTGAAAATTTTCGTAGGAACAATTTGTGTTTCTCTAATTCTTTTTTTGTTTCAGCGGAAACATTTAAATTGGAATTAAGAATGTTAAGAGCCACTTCCGACAGTGCTTGAATGTTGTCGTCAGTTGCAGTGATAATGAGCCTTTTTTGTTCATCAACAGAAGCTTTTGAAACTAAAATCAAAAATGGCATATTCCGTACGATCAAATCACTCATTTTTGTCACGAAGGTAGGATGCAAATGCGTTGGCTTTTAGATGTGCACAGTTTATTATATCCTTGTGGAATCCAAGGGGACAATCTGCATCTGGCGTTTTTAGAATCTTTGTGATGGGAGGACACCCTTCCTCTTCTAAGTCAATAACATTTAATTTTTTAAACATGCTGCTAATAAGCTTGCTTTTATTTCTACCTTTCGTAAACACAATACTATTCTCTGGAAGACTGGAAACAAAACTAACCACTTCTCTCATTTGCACCTGCCCACTGTGCCAATTTATTCTATGCAGAAACTTTTCGCAGTATTTCACAACTTTTTCGTCTGCCAATTCAAGTCCATCCCTCCTAAATGGAGGTTTAATAAAAAAGTGGTCAATTGTAGAGGTCAAAAGGTTGTACACAACTAATTCCTTAAACACAAACTGACGTTTTAATTGAAAACCTTCAAACTCAATAAGGTACTTCATGGTGTATAAATTATTTCTTTTTCACTTGGTAATATTCCGCTCCTAACGCGAAGAGTATCGTGACACTTTGGATGTAGATTTATAAATAAGTACGAAAATGGTTGTTCTGTTGCCTTTTTATAGGCGCTAACTAAGAATTTGGATTTTTCAGGAAACAATTGACGTCCTAAACACAGCACTTGTGAAATAAACGTTGGAGATTTGAAGATTAACATGTAATGCACGTTTAAGCGAACATCTCTTGCAAACCTTCCTTGGTTATAGATATTTTGTGTGATGAAGATCACTGATTGGTTTCTATGATGTACCCCTCGTGTAAATAGTTCTTGAATTTTTTTGTCGTTAACTCCTTCTGACATTTGATCATCAATAATAATCAATGTGGGTTCATTTGTGTAGTTTTCGGTGTCAAAATCCAATCCTTTTATCAGTGTAACTCCGTCAACGTTATTATATTGCTCTTTATTTTCAGCATAGGAGACTATAACTTTCGAAGGAATTGGGTAAAATAATTTATCTTTGTTTTGAATAAGGGACTTCGTAAAAGTAGATTTACCACTCATGCTAATTCCTCCAATTAAAATTGACGATGGGTGATGAAACTTGTGTTGCTCAACATCATATATTTCAGATTCCATTTTTCTTCGGTCGAATGTGCACCAAAAGGAAGACTGTACCCCGAGCAAATGATATGGGATTGCCGTTGTCATTTGTTATTTGAATGTTTATACTCTCAAAATCTTTTCGTGACATTGGAAAGTAAATTGGATTTACAAACGTTTTCATAAAATACCTGGTTTTTTTCTCGGTGTATAATAAAACGTCGTAACAGTTGACGATGCTTATTTCCATAGTACATAGGTTGCACAATATCTAAACAAACGTTTATAAAATTATGCTGTTGAAGCATATTTGGTAAACATGAAGCATACTCTGTCCGCATTAATACTGAAGAACTTTTAAACCCCATGATGTCTCGTATTAATGGCGATAACGTTATCCCATGTGTATAGGCTCCTTCAGTTTTAATTTTGGCGGTTCCTGACGATTCAATTGTTAATTTTATACTATCCGAGTAGTCTGAAATATGATCATTAATTTCTTCCACAAAATCTTCAATAGACAAATAACTTTTTCGAGGTAAAAGTACTCGAGCACTTTTTTCTGGTTTTTCACTGACAGTATGAATATATATTTCGGAATCGTTTTCAGTAACAAGCGTAAACAAGTCACTAGGTAAACTTACTTCTAGCAATGCAATTTCGAAATCTCCTTGTAATGTAATCCGTTGTGGCAGAAAAACTTGAAAAAACGATAGATGGGTTTGATTTATTGCATCCGCCGATGAAATTGGAATAAAATACTCCATTCTTATAAAATTACTTTAGATATTTCGTTGTAGTAAAAGCTTCCTAGCAGTGTATCTCCGTCGCTGTCCCCGAGCTTGTATGTAACTGGTTTTGTGTGGTTAACTTCGAGTATCTTATATATAGCAGATGAGAATGATGCGGCATAACCTTTCTGAAACGTTTTTTGAGGCTCGCGTATTCTCACAAAGTCTCCTGTTTTCATTTGTTGTGGTATTTTACTTTTTGGTATAAAGATCCTTGTTTTGATGTAACCAAACATCCATTTCATTATACTAATTTACGTTGTTGGGACTACAACCAATACTTCGATGAATAGAGTTGTTATAAGAATCAATAATATTTTGAAGCACATCTACGTATTTCAAACTTTTTTTGAAATCAAAATATTTTTGTACACGCATCATTAAAGTGCGATTAAATCTTTCTACAACACAAGCTTTTTTATCAGAATGAACAAAAACCCAATTTATATTATAACGTTTCAATAACGTTTTAAACCTTTTATTTTCAAACTCCAAACCTAGGTCAGTTTGCAGAAATTTAGGAATATTACCCGATTCCTTAAGAATAGCTTCAAATGCAGAAGTAACTTCTTCAGCTGTTTTGTTCTTTAGGGCAATAGCGTATGCTTTTTTGGAAAAAACATCAATACAAGTGAGAATGTATTTAAAGTTTTTGTTCTGCTTAGCATATTTAAGTAACACAATAAGGTCTGCTTGCCATAAATAATTGGACTTGTGTACGTTAATTTTTCTACGTTGAAAGGTATGTTTGCTCGATTTATGTTTTGTGTAAGTTTCTGAGCTCTGTAACTGTTGAAGAATGCTTTTTTTAGAAATATTAGGATGTACTTGTTGTATTCTGTTAATTCCACCAAACCCCCCCGGAGATTTTGGATTGTAGTAGGTGCTTAAAATTTCATTTTTTTCCATGTTGAATATGTAGTGGGATCACACCTTGCACTCACACAGTCTGAATTTAACTGCGGAAGACAACACAAGTAATCATGAAGTCAATCCACATATTTGACATTGACAAATACCATAATGCTCTTTCTCCTTCGTCAGGAACAATTCAAAAATACACTGGACAAAAAGGGGCGGGATTAGGAAATATAGTTTCAAAATATTCAATTCCGTTGGTAAAGAAGTTTGTATTGCCTTATGCTAAAACTGCTGCTGTTGGGGCATACAGAGACATCGTAAGTGGTAAAAACATAAAAACAGCCTTGAGAAACAACGCTATTGGAATGCTGCAAAACGTTGGTCATGACGTGCTAGAAAACTTAAAAGGAGGAAGAGTAACTCATCGTCCACGCAGTAGAAAACGAACACCTGGATTAGCAACAGCCAAAAAAAGAAAAACTAAAAAAGCACTTGCAAAGAAGAAGACTTCAAAAAAGAAAAAGAAATCAAAGAAAACAAAAATATTATCGAAACGAGATATTTTTTCCTAATGGCATTAATTAACAACTTATCAACGCCCTCTATTAGAGGTGAATGCGACCTGTTTTCGGTTCCAAGTACCGACGCTAGTGTAGAGTCCAGCTTTTACGTTGAACACAAACCAGTAGTAAATATTCAAGATTCAGATGCAAGACTCGAATTCCGAATTTCAGGAAATTCCAATCAATACCTGGACATGACGGATAGTTTTTTATATTTGCGTATTAAAATAGTTGGTCATGATGGTGCCGATTTAAAAACTGCAGATAACGTTAGTACAACTAACAATCTACTTCATTCTCTTTTTCAACAATGTGACGTTTATGTTGGAAATGTCTTAATTTCTTCGACAAACAACTGTTATGCATTTAAGTCGTATATTGAAACAATTTTGTCCAACGGCAGCGATAGTATGAAATCACAAGGCGAATGTGCGCTGTTTTACAAAGATACTAATGGATGTGTCGCAAGTGATGTGAATGAAGGTTACAAAAAGCGAAAAGCTTTTATTTCTGGTTCTAAAGCAGTTGAATTAATTGGAAAACTTCGAATAGACTTGTCAGGCCAATCCAGATACCTTTTAAATGATACTAATATAACCATTGCTTTAACAAGAAGCAATGATGCTTTCGCGCTGCTCTGGACAAAAAACGATCCAGCAGATCCAGCATTAAATCCTAAAGTTAAGTTTTTGGATGCCTCGCTTTATGTTAAAAAGCAAGTTGTGTATCCTAGTATAGCACTATCTCACCAAAAATCACTTCAAAGTGGTTTATCAGCTCAGTATCCGCATATTATATCAGACGTAAAACAATTTACAATTCCAAAGGGAAATCAATCTTTTATTGAAGAAAACGTTTTTCTTGGAAATATTCCTTCTCGGATTATTGTTGCATTGGTAAGCAATGCTGCGTTTAACGGTGAGTATACGCTCAATCCATTTCTGTTTCATCATTATAATGCCAATTATATTGGGTTGACTGTTAACAATATACCAATTCCCATTAAACCAATGACACTTAATTTTGCAAGCGATCAAAATCTGCTTCCATACTACGTTATGTTATCCAGTCTTGGTTTAACTGCAGACAACGAAGGGTTGGTAATATCACGAGAAGATTATTCAAAAGGAAATACATTGTTTGCGTTTGATCTTAATCGTTTATATTCTGCTGAATCATCTATGATACTGGAAACCACAGGATCAGTTCGAATTGAATTAAAATTTGCATCCGGTTTAAGTGAAGCTGTAACTTGTTTGGTTTATTCAGAATCACAAGGAATCCTTTCGATTGACAAGTTTCGACAAGCTACTATCACATAATGAACACTATTCAAATAAATCAAAAGATGAAAAATTGTTTGCCACAATATCACACATATGTATGTGGAATTGATCAACTTAAACATTTTACAGGGAATGAATTTTGTCTAGTTATAAACACAGATATTTCTTCAAAATCTGGTCAGCATTGGTTTGCGATATTTAAGTCTAAAAGACAAAAGTTTATTGATGTGTTTGATAGTTTTGGTGTTAATCTGCAACAATACAATAAAAGTTTACTGAACTTTCTTAAACGGAATGGGGGAAAAGTACGCTTTAATAATTTACAGTATCAATCTAATTATTCGGCAACTTGTGGAAAGTTCTGCATTTATTTTTTGTTTAATAGGGGAAATGCAGTCAAGTATGAAAATATTTTGTTGAAGTTTTCTCAAAATAAGTTAAAATATAATGATGCTCTTGTAAATAATTTTGTCAAACATATTCATACAACTTCTACTAAACGAATTTGTCAATGCAGGATTTGTAATATACTTTCGAGTCATGCTTGTCAAAGTAGCAGACACAAATTATGATAGAATTTAACTAGTTGCAGGTCAAAGCAATGTTGTGCTATTATGAAACGCTAATTACAGGTAAAAGTAATATTTAGCTATTATGAAACGATAATTACGGGTAAAAGTAATATTGTGCTATTATGAAACGATAATTGTTGGTAAAAGTAATATTGTGCTATTATGAAACGATAATTGTAGGTAAAAGTAATATTGTGCTATTATGAAACGTTAATTACAGGTAAAAGTAATATTGGGCTATTATGAAACGATAATTGTTGGTAAAAGTAATATTGTGCTATTATGAAACGCTAATTGAATGTAAATGTAATATATGTGTAAATGAAGCTTTAATTGAAAGTAAAACTATTATTATGCTTTTATGCAATTACAATGCATGTAGGAAAGTTAGATGTCTTAAAAATTTATGTTATGGAAATGAAGTTGGTATATCTTTCTTTTTGACACAAAGTATGCCAATATTTAACTAACGTATTGCATTCTGGAACTTTTTGGATTTAAAACAATTGCAGTTACTGGATCTTTGCTCGAATCCGTTGAATAAAAATATTGGTTTTATCATTAAGGAAACAACGAATCAAAAACACTATAAAAATTAAAAAATCAAGGGTGTCAGTTTATTCATTTATTTATATTTTAAGCATTCTTGAATTAAATAAACACGTAATCAAAAATTTTAATTTATACGAGCAAAGAGCCAGTAATTGCAATTGTTTTATCATCAAATCACATTTTGTCCATAATTAAACAATTTTTACCCATTTTCATAGTTGAGAGTTAACCTGGTACGCATGGAATGCCCTTCGGAGAAAATGTTTTAAATTGGTAAAATAATTCAATTGTAGATCATCTATCGTCACTTTACAAATTCTAATTTTAATCCATTTAGTGTATACCAGACTAACTCTGGACTATGAAAATGGGTAAAAATTGTTTAATTATGGACAAAATGTGATTAAAATAAAAAATTAAAGCCGTTCTGATTA
>JAQGAG010000274.1:0-18516 GCA_034696835.1 Lepidocyrtus lignorum
CAATCGGATAAACGGTTTAGGAGCGCATAAAGGACAAACAAACAGACAGACAGACATTCTGTTTTATATATATAGATTTCTGTCTTTTCAATGCCAGTGCCACCTTTGCAGCCAATACTTTTGTATGAAATTGTAAGTGATTTAATGAGGAACACTTGACTTGCAGACAATACAGTACTTACTTACTCCATTTGCTACAAGATTTTATCAGTATTATGTAGTAGGAATATTGCGGTGGTCAGTCTATCTTGCTAAAAAGTAAACTATAAGTATAAACAGTCAATTTCCTTTGCTCCAAAAGACAATAAACTTCATGAAATGTAAACATGACCTTGGCATTGGTCATTTATGATGACGCTTTGGTCTGCAAATCTCAACTTCTATTATAATGCTCTATTGACTAACGTAAGTCAATTTGACTTGACGCACACTTTTTAACGAATAGATCGATTAGTCAAATCTTAAAGTTTTCCTTCAACCTTCCCAGCATAATATGATGCGAAATTATGAAATAACTCTATAAAGTATCTTCTAGCACGCAATTACTATGTATGTAGGTCAGTTTGAAAATCTAAAAAAGTTCTTTTCATATACTTCGGTACCATATTGTTCATTGATCATGACATGACTGGAACACATTAGGCGTTTCACATTGAACTTATCTCATTTATCAAATTCCAGTCATCTCCTTTCATCACAAAAGTAATAAATCGTGACTAGGCTGTATTGTTGCATAACTCTTTGAAAAACCTACTAAAACGTGTTTTTGCTTGTAAACTGAGGAATTCGAACAATCACTTGATGGCTTTGGTACCATAATCAGAAATTACAATCAATCAATATCGATTCTTTTCTTGCATAGGTAGATATAAAAAAACATTGTCAACATCAACACAAAAGAAATCAAATCGCTACATGAAAGGTAATCTACCTCCCTACTTTTTTTTCTCAGCTTTACCTCGTTGATTTGATCAGTAGTGGTTTTTTAAAAAATGGTGAAAATTTCATAATGTACAAAATGGGCTCTACCCAGCAATAATTATCTCCAAGATTAGGCTAAAGGATAAAAACAGAATTCTTGAAGAAGGTCAGGGTGGATGCCTGATCTGCAGATCAACTTTCGCATAATGTGCTCCGATGATCCGAAGTCGTGACTTGATGGAAAAAGTGTGCATTTTTTCACCACAAAAAAAATCCCATAACTCGAAAAAGATCTTTGTGAAGACATGTTTAATGAGCAAAATAGATATTCTTGAATTATGGGCATTCCAAGAAGACACCTGTAACAACCTCGGCGTAAACCAGAAGGGAGAATTCTCCAGAATGCTTGAACATTATGATAATAATTAATGATGGGACCGATCATAATTTCATAGGTTTTTAGAAAGACTCCTGTCGACAAATCTAGCCCTCTTTGAGATGAGATATGTTTCGTGAAAAAAACTAAAAGTAATTTTCCAAAACGTTCTTGTTATTTTTTGAGCTACGCACAAAAATGCAGAAAATGCTCATTTTCTGTCATATAAATAATCCTCCAAATATTTGAGACGATATGAGTGAGATGGAGAAGTCACAGGTTGGTGCCAAAGTGGCAATTAGCAAATGTTAGGTAGGACACCTTTAGGCTCGAAATGGATGATGTGGTAAAAGAGTGAGATAATTGGCTCAGATACATAAACTTGCAAAATTCTACGAATCTTTTATGTTTCGAAAACAAACGGATGCTCCGATGAAGTCATTAAAACAAACATATTATTGCCTCCCCAATCCCCATATTTTCCCTACTTAAATTTTATCTATCCAGCTTAAAGGCTTAAGTACACAACAAAATGTCTTCATTACATGACTTACATGAGCTTGTGCTATAAGACAAAATTTTCATGTAAGCCCAAGTGATTACCTGGAGTGCATAACCTAACTTTCTACAACTTGTAGATGAGCTCCCGTTGTTCAAAACTCCTTAAGTTGTACTATCTGTATGTTTAAGATTAATGATGATGAAGTTACCTTCATATTGCATTTCAAGGCCAAGACTAAACTGCAGCCTACCAAAAATATCTAGCTCCAGAGCTATGTCCATACCATACCCTAGCGTAATAAATGTTTGAAGTTGGCAATTCAACTGAAGGTCAAGAATATTTACATGTAAATAATCTTTTGGGTATGTTTTTCGGTACGCAGAGAAATTACTACTAAAAATTATCACAAAAACAGACAAACTACCAAAATTATCCCTACTACATGAATTGGGTATAAATGTTATCTTCCTAACTTTTTTTCGCCATTTTATGCGACATCAGATATTATTCAATCATTTCGAAGTTAACTCTTGTTAATATCCACACTTAAAATTGTCAAAGTCATAAAACTCACCTGAAATTTACATAGCGTGTGGTCTTTGCTAATGGAGCAATAATGATTCTGCAAGGACGGTGCTGGAGCCCATACTACCAGCAGTATAGCCACTCCAAGAAGGTACGGCATCCTCTGCGGAATCGACGTGATGAATGAACTTGCTGCTGCCAGCCCCATTTCTACTGGAAAAAATCAAAAATAGACCCCGAAGGGATTCACAATTAGTTTAGGGATTGCCAAAATATCGCTAAAAACATCAAAATAAATGAAGACCCGGTTTTCATTTTCAATTACCCCAAAATGAATGGGATGAAATGAATCATTATTTAAGTGAAAAATGAATATTAATAATATTGTAAGGAAATAGCTGCAATAAATTTTGGGGGAGAAGTTGATTGCAGAAGCAGTTTAAAGATGTACATACATCATATTAGTATCAGCGTAATAAATATGATTGTATCATTTGTTTCGCGGACTGTCATGGCTGGCATTATTATTGTGGAAAAAAGCGTTTCACGTCTGAGGCTGCTACAGATAATGAAAATGATGAGAAAAAATAGTTAAATATGGACATGATCATTTATCATCGAGAAGTCAGTCTTGTCGCTAACTTTTTCAGACAAAGACGAAATACCGATGCCATGTTTCCAAACTTGCCCATTGAATAGTTATGAACTTGTTGAAATGAAAATGAAACTTTTTTCTCGGGTTTCACTACGAATGGGCTAAACTGTTTTCATAGCTTGGCCAAGTTATACGATATCTAATTATGGAATATGAAATATGTGCGTTTTTTTGTGTATTTTTGGAAGGCACAATATGATCACTTTTTAATTAAAACCTGTTAACATTTAAATAGCGATAAAGAGCCTTGTTAAAATATCATATCGCTCATTTACATGGGCCACAAGGGGTACGCCTGGAATAGGCCATTATTCTCCAGCTAATCAGCATCCAACTCGTGAAGATCGCTATAATAATTATTATTAATTACAACATTAGTAAATCACAGGTAAGAAAGGAGTTTTTAAAGAACCATTTCATTTGCTTAGAAATGATGCATAAATTTCAACAATTTTTTGTATGCACTGCACAAACTTGTCAAGTGACAAAAAAGGCTCATAATTAGTTGGGATTGATAAGCAATAGTAGTTTAGGCTTGGTTAGATGAATGCAAGCAAGCCAGCTACTGCGATTACAATTAAGATAAGGATCATTTGTAAAATGTTTATGAATGCGCAAGTAGCTCTAACGATACCTAATTTTGGCAGGAGGCTCGGCCTATTCAGAACGACACCAAAACTGGAAACGTGGAATATGGAATATGGCTAAATGTAGGAAATTATCCATTAATTTCACTCAAGTTGACTTAAGTCATTGTGGTTTGCATTGAGATAAGATAAAGAGAGAATTTAAAGTTGCGCCTGCAAACTAATAAAAAATTAAAGGAATTGACAAGATCAGAGCCTTGTTTAATTTGGTAGAAATATGCGAGCCAAAAAGACAATAAAATTGTTCGGCTGTTGCTGTTTTGTGTTTTTGTTATCGTAAATTCACGCGATAAAGGGAAGCCTCTGGTGACGCATAAAAAGTTGAAAAGATTCCACTATTTTTACTCACGACATGCGATATTCTACCCTACATTTCCAGTTCCATTCTATGGAATGGAATCCAGTATAGGAACAACAACACCCAGGACACTAATTTACACTTAATATTAATGAACTTCCATTGTCCCATCCTATGTTCGTTGGGAGGTGAGGTCCATCCCTAACCAAAATAAATACGCACATTGCAATTAATTGGGAGTTTTTCCTGAAATCGTTGGAATCGTGTTGAAGTCATAAAACATCGGGATAAACGAGATGTTTTAATATGCATGTGTGTTTTACTACCAATTGTAATGGCTTTGGTTTTAAGCGTTTCCAGAGTACTCTGGTGTATAACCAGAAGCAGATAACCTGCTTGCTGGAAACCGCATTCGTCATTGTCCTTTAATAATGCAAGAGAATTGATCGCTCATGTTTTTGCAACAAAAACAACAAAACATCTTTCTTTGTCATTTTGTCAACAGAAGACTAATTTTGCATGCTGAGATTTACACAATGGACAGAGCTAGACGCAAATGACAATTCTGATCTGAATAATTCTAGGCAATGTCATTCTCCAGACTCGAGATTAGTGACTATGCAAGTGACAATGACGATGACAATCGTATAAATCGTGATTGATTATGATAATTACTAACCAGCATAATCATGTAAACAGTGAATTGCATTTTTAGATACTTTTGTAGAATTGCACCAGGCTCTTGATATTACATTTTACGTGTTACACGTGTTTTCCATTATATCCAGGTAAAAACTCCGATAGTGGGAACTGGACACGTTCTCGTATTTTAATTACTGGTTAATTTTATGAGCTGATGAATTTTGTGCATTGAGCTGTTTACTTATGATAGGGTTTAGTGATTTAATGTGGGTTTTGAGGATACTAAAAATAATTTGTTAATGTAGTTCTAGCACTATTAATTCTGTCGAGAGAGCATCTTTTGAAGATGCATACCGTATTCTCTCTAACAGTGGACCGGCGAATTATTACATTTTCTAAGTTTTTGATTGCGTTCTATTCATTTCGTTTTATAGGAGACCTACATTTTATGAGAGACTTGCGCTATAAATGCGAAAATACGTTAAATACTATTAGCTAGGCATTTTTATTTTTATAGTTTTGCTACTAATTTATCCACGTTTAATCTTGTAAAGCCATCAAAAAACCAGTTGAAAGATATGTAGTGTGACATGCAAAAAAAATAAACTTTTTTTCGCTGAAAATTTTCGTCAAGTGAGAAAAAAATTGATGACGACAAGTAATAAATGACCATGAGACCAAAATGCTCACATTTTACGTAAAACACACAAACTGTTCAAGACTATTTTTTTTCATTCTCAAATGAAGAACAGTCAGTTTTAACAATACAATGTTAAAATGACAGATTGTGGACTAGGGGTGAGTACGTATACATATGTGGAAGTGCCTAATACATAACTATAAATATCTTATGTCAGCATTCTTCAGGATATTTAACGAATGTGGTTGGATATCCTATCTCTTTGAGGAATCTAACTCATCTTGACCGAAAGTAAACATTTTTTAAATGTTTAGGTATATCTATTTGCCAGTATTAAAGAAAAATATAAAATTCAAACTGTGCCAGTAAATAGGTGAATCTCCGATCTGCTTCGACAAGCTAAAAACTGCTATTACATAACTAACTTGAAGAGGATATTCATATAAATTTATCAGAAAATTGAATCAAACTACAAAACCCCATTTAGAAAATATTTATAAATTGGGTCCTAAAACTTAAGTGTTTTGTCCAGCATAGGCAACATCAAAAACCGGCAAAGGGGTAACCGGTTGACTCTCAAAATAAAAAAATAAATTTTTACTGATCTGGCAGAATGGATATGTTTCTTAAATTAGCTGAAATGTCAATTTTTCTTGCAAATCACTCCTAATCAACCCAATATGGGTATGCAGATTCGTTCCAGCGTCTAATTTAATATCAATTAGAGATTTTTCCTTAAAATGCCTCTTGAAGTGCAATTTTTACGCAACTGGATTTGATTTTATCTGCAAGTTATTACAAAATATGTACTTATGCCAATCGAAACCCAATAGCTGATTTACTAAAAAAAAGTATGCAGGATTGCTATCCATTAGCACATAAACTTGTAGACGCATAGTCAATTAGAACTAGGAGCAGCAATCATGATTAAAAATTATTAGCAATTTTCTGCATTGTCCAAATCATAATGAAAAGGTCGCAAAAAATCCACTCATAAAAGTTGTTCCTGCTCGCTCGCATGTTAGCTTGACTCCTCACTCCTCCACCTGTGCCGATCTGCAACCCTTTTTCTACGTCATGCCCATTTTCCACTTATGTACAATTTTTTGCTTCATTTAGTTTTTTTAACCTATTAGTCTATTATACGTTTACGTTTGAGTAAAATAAAGCAAAAATAATTATTTAGTCGAACAAATTATTTGAATATTTAAGGTAGGATCACCTTTCATCCATCAGGTAAATCACAAACTTCATCACATATTATCACTCGGAGAATAGCTGAAGTTGTTAATTTTTATTACCTGCCTTCTAAGATGGATAACGATAATACGTAATCAAAGGATCTTTACGAAGCTACAACTCGGATGACGCTTTTCAACATGACATTTAAGACAATGTGGCATCTGTGAACTATCTAGTTTGAAAATAATATTCAAATTTCTATTTGAGTAATGAATAAGATCAAGAAGTACTGACATGGTCAATTATGTATTACACGATAATTTTTAAACAAAGTAAATGTACCTATGAGACATTTAAGAATTTGTTCTTTACCTAAAAATCCTTCAATGTGGAACACTGCGTGTGGTAAAAACCTTCCAGAGAGATGAGATGAGATGAGTACTTGAAATGTTCATGTTTTCATATTTATTCTGAAGAGTACAGATCTTTATCTCTCTTTGTATTTATCTATCTTTTTGAATCGCCGAACCCCAAAAATGCGTTAATTATTCTGAAGATGCGGAACATTAAAAGATTTTTGTCTAATTTGATAATTTTCTACATTAATAATAAGGGCGAATTACGCCTCTGCATTCATCGCCGGATCATAATTAATTAAAGGGGTAGGTGTATACCAGGTAGTACTTGTCATTGTCATTGGAAAACTTAAAGGAAGTTCAAGATGAATGGAAGCAATTAAAATTCACAAATTATCCTTTGATGTCATTCTGTCACCCTTGTAAGAAACAAAAAAGTACTTTTCCCCACCTTTAATATGACATTGCCGACAATTAATAATAAAAATATGGGATGTGATGTGCCATGTGCCTACCTGCCGCACTTTTAATTTGACTTTGATGGTGCAGATTATGGCAGATTGTATGGTAATTATGAGTAATTAATAATAAAAACGGCCATATTGAGAAGTTGCAGTTTGCAATTCCATATTGGCTTCTGCCGACTACTGCACCTCTTAACGCATAAATCTCGAATTTTATGATTCATAAATAAATAATTTTCCTACACAATTCCATTTTGACTTTCTTTGAATAGAAGGAAGGAAGGGTTTGGCAGAAATAAGATGATGATTTGTTTGTTTTTCAAATTACAAAAGGATTCGGGAAATCTCTTCCTTTTGATTAAAAAGGTCACATTCTTCAACCAAACGGTTATATATCTGCCAGGTTTAATGATCTCATCTCATTCAGAATTTATTTTTTGTGTGCTATTAAATGCTCTTGTGATTCATATTCATCCCATATAACATAGTGCAAGGAGCAGGGCATTATGATCATTACTTATTCTGATTTACTATAAGCATAAACTAAGAATTACCTCATGCCCAATATTTCATATTCATTCAGAGTTCCAACCTTTACACCTTTTGTCCGTGATTTACTATGAAAGCCACCCAAATCGTATGAGAGCCAACTTCATTCATGAATGGATTTTTTAAAAGAACAGAAATAATCACAAAGGATTAGAAAATTAATTCAGTTACTTCAAACGCCCAAACTAAAGTCTTGCCAGCTGTTATGCATAATTGGTGACTTAATACAATAAAAAAATGGATGAGGTAATGAGAAAATATGAGATGTTCAGAATCCCATCGGGATAATAAGGTGTAACGTAATCTTAAGCAAACTAACTAAATATTATCTAGTGTCCAGTCATTGCCAATTTTTTCGCATTATTGAACATTGTCTAGAGCCACGAGCGTTTACACAGGAGTGAGTAAATTATACGCATGTCAACCGCGCGGAAAAGGTGTGCCTTTCAGATAGGAAAAATTTGCATATGCGCTAACTTTATTGCAGAGTCCCATCCACAAACTTTTATAACTTTTCTTGTTGAATCCAAGCTAGAATGACTTGAGATAGTTTGTGGGAGAGCGAAACCTATCTAATTTGTAATTTTAAAACGGGTCCCCACTTTTTAGCTCGTATCTTGAATATGGATCTTTTACGTTATTACCTCCTCCTGTTGCAGGGAATAATTATATTTTTTTGAAGATGTTCTCGGGAGTAGAAATGGGAGACTAGAAATATTATGAATGGATAATGTGCAAAAAAACGTAATGGCACTATAGATAAGGCTTGTACTGTCACCGGAGTTGTTGCCGAGTCCTCTTCGTCCTCGTCCCGAATTTATGATCTGGCTTTTTTCCCACTTTCACGTATTTGCTCATGTTTGCTCAGCAAAAAGTTGCAGATAGATATTAAAATGAAAATTTATAATAGTGTTACATTGCGGAAAGCAAACATTCTGCAGAAAAAAAATTGCACATTACTTTTTAGATGACGTACATATCTCAGGTTTAGATGGAAGGACTGTCGTGTGACAATTTTGTATATGAAGCTGGTTGCTATACTATCGCATTCGACAATGTCTCGACTCGACAATGATTAGGAAGAAGACATTCCTGTTCCTGCCCTGCGCAAACTTAAGTATTATGTTACATATGAAAAAGTTTTGGTTATTTTTAAAAACTTCTTGATGAAATATTCCACAGTTGAGCTCGACCTAACTACTTAAGATCTTTGGATAAAAATAGGCTGGAGTAACCAGTATTGGTTTTGAAAGGTCAAAAAGGTTGCCTCCGAATCATGTGCATCTGGCACTTCTATCTTCCCGGTTACGCCTTTTACATGCTATGAATTTGGAATCCATCTCATGACGATCGAATTAATTTGCATAATATCCTAAAAAATCTAATGAACTGCCAGATTCTATTATAATCCATGGAGAATTACTCCACTGCCCAAACCCGATTTACAAATAATCACAAACATGTAACTTTTTTCATGAATCTTCAACAAAACCCCGAAAATTAATATGCATAAGATAAAAATTATCAAGATGAGGACGAGGGTAAAATTTAATTACCCCTTTGCAAATGAAAATAAATGTCAACATATCTCATGTTAAAGTTTTACAATAAATTTATCCGCAAGAATCTGACAGCAGTTGGTAATTGACTGCCATTCAGTGCGGCAGGTTAAAAAATGAAACAGGGATGATTAAATATGGTCGGCCTGTCAAAACTCAAAAACTGGCGATGTGAGCATGGGCATATCGTCGACTGCCGACATTGCCACTGCTCTTTTGTCTGGTGAATGGCTTCTTTCCAGCCGGGGCCGAACAAGATTTTATTGCTAACTAGTTTGAACAATGTAATGTAAGCAATGTGACAAGGCACGTTTGTGAGATCATGTGATATGTATCAGTGACACATTCTTAAGTAAACTAGGCTTTATCAAAAAAATCTGGAATCTTCAAAAATTGGAAAAGATGAATTTTCCTGTGCTTTTCCTGCATCATATTCTTCTCTGGAAAAACGGATAAATTTGGAGTTATGCATATACTTACTGCGAATCGTACATAAATTGACGTGAAAAGGGAGCCCCTTTTCACCGGGAGTTTTATGGGCTGGTTGAGCCGGTTATGTCATGTCATAATCAAAAATGCAAGAATGCAAGCTCTATGCAATTGCACATTAAATTTCATGTCAGTTCTAATAAATCCAGATTTCAGAAAACACGTGGAAAATTTTATCAAGGAAATATCCCATTTTGAGAATTGCTCATTTTTGGGATTTTGAACTCAAGTAAAGTCAAAATGCATAGTTAGGAATGGATAAAGGTTATCACTGACCATGCACATGTGAGGATGATATATTTATGTCTTGGAATCTGCTAAAAACTGGAAATGAAAGCTGAAAGAAGTCCAATGGCACTGACACTAGTTTTTTCTTGGCTCACATGGATCACGTGCTCAAGCCAGCTTTTCAGATCGTGTTTTAACGACAAAAATTCGACATTTTGGATATTTCGAAGTTAGTTACTTAAAAAGATCGGTATGCTGTTAAAGCCGACAAGGTTTGTTAATTTGTGGGACGAAGATTTGACTGGGTACATAAAATGTGACATCCCCTGATTCAGATTTTCCAAATTTTAGCTTTAACTATCTTGCACAGAAGTCTGATAAGATGCACTCATTACCCATTAATACTACGTAAAAGCACATCCAAAATATCATCCACATATCCGTATAAGTATCTATCAGATTCCATTTCCTAATATTGACTATTGAAGCTCAGTTCTTGAGTTGAGTCATGACATTCATTTTCAACAGCCTTTGCCAGTGTCAAGTTCATTTACCATTCGATTGCCATATGTAATTTTCGCTCCATCTTCCAATACAGGTAAATAGCATTAATACAATCAGAAACAACTTCATAGATCGTGCTGTCATTCATTTTTCTTTGAGAAAATCATCAGGACTGCCGGCACTATTGAAAAGAAATTATTTGGAGGAAGTAACTCTCCAAATAAATGGCACGTTCAACTCGCTTCTCATGCTAAGACAATTACACTAATGTAAATATTCCATCTCCCCATCCCAAAACCCTTTACCTTTATTTATTATCATTAATCTGCAGATATCCCCAAAAAAGTGAATCGGAAACTTCGACAGAAGATGAGTTGACTTGGAGGGATCATTTATTCTCCAATTATGTATTCAAAACAAAACGCTCAAACGTGCACCAAAGTTAATGAAGCCAAAGGGGAAAAAACGTATAAAGTTATGCCTATGGCTTCGAGAATGATGAGAAATGATTATGTAAAGACTACTCTATTGGCAGCTATGAAAGATGAAAAATGATGGTTATTGACAGCTCGTTTACTTCATTGTCAAGTCCAAGATAGAAAAAAATCGACACAGGAAATGAAACACACTTAATGATTGTTATTGTTTTATTACACGCTCCTTTAAACGGAATTGAATGGCATCTTCCTAATTTGTTTACACTGACCATTCACATCAAAAGACCGTTTCGGAAAAAGGATGCCTCAGGCCATTTTTTACGACAGGTAAAATTGCAATGATTGAATGATTGTTTAATATATTTTAAATAAGTGATGAGGGCTGAATATAATTTACCTACAATTTTTTTTTGCTAACGATAAGCAGGGCCCTATGTACTTATCCTTTAAAGATGATTAGCTTTAACTATTTACTTATTTATGAATCAGCAGGGGAAGGAGCGGAAATGACTGAATTGAATTCATAATCAACGAAAAATTTAACTGGAAAAAGATTAAATTCTGATTTGCGCTAGTAAAAAGCGTTATGGTTGTTGTTTTGGACGATAAAAAAGAAATAAAAATAATATTACGAACGAAAATAAAAATAACCCATAATTACATATGAATGACATTACAATATGCAATGCAGCGGTATACACTTCTCGTTAGTAGGTACTCATTATGTATAATTTTTAAAAGGAATTGCTAATAGTCCATGTCCTTCCATCCATTAATGACCCTTAAGAGGAAAAAATCCCATGATAAAATCCCCATAAAATATATTGCACTTCCGAACAATTCCCCCAAAAAATGTCAATCATTTTCTCTTACAAGAGGAGAACACTGTCATCAACTTTTTGGAATTAATATAATTATTTGTGGAATTGTTACAAGACTAGCTAGAAAATTGATGGGATCCCCTTGCAAAGTTGGATCGTTTTACTTCGATGAAAAATAATATGACCAAAAATAAAATTATCTTCAAGTTTTATTTGACATTGGAGATCTAGTCAAAATAGGTACTTAATATCTTTAGGTCTGTCTTGTTAACGTGATCATCATCCCATTTGTGACCATTCCACTTGAACTCGAACCGAATGCATCTTCATTATCATTATCAGCCCATTGAATATGAAGCTGCTCGAGTTATTCCCAACTCGAAAAAAGATTCATGACAAAAGTCAAAAGACACCAGATTAAAAACATTTCTAACAAGTTATGGCTAGAAAAGCTGCTTGCTCCTTAAGTTACAAAGGGCAAACAAACTTTGAAAAGGATTATATTACAATTTAGAATTTTGACTCGTCTAAACAAAGACAAGCATGATAAAATTATAATTAAAAATGCATTGCACTAACGACTTCATGAGGTGGTTGGTTGTTATCTGATAGTTCAACCGTAGCAAATTGAGAGGATGATGATGAACAAGTCAAGAATGTGGTAAAAAATGAGTGGCACAAACAAACCAATAAATTATTCCCATTCGCGGACATTTTAAAAAGCAAATATTTTAATATTAATTACAAATGCAGCAAATTATCAAGAGATCCCTGTCATGATCCCCTATGGCAAATTGTGCTTGATGGCTAACAGCTACTCCTGTTACCCCATGAAAAAATAACATGTTAGTTTTGTTAATAAATTGAAAGAATGATAATTTTTGGCTCTGATCCTCTTACTAAAATTAACTGTTTTATATAAGCATTAAAAATTAGCAGTAAATTATTTTAAAATCACCGATGATAAATTGCTTTAAAGAGGAAATGCAAACAGGCTTAAAATATTATTGAAGATTTATTTTAATCTGTTGTAAATTGTTAATTGCTTTTGAAAATGGATTAGTGTGTTTGCATGATAAAGGGGCATTTTCAGTTTTTTCAAGAGAACTATAATGTTTTATGAGACATTCATTCACTGACACAATTCCAAACTCGATTAACTCATTCCAAAAGGACCCACTAAAATATGATGACTTCCTTCCTCCTCCTTATTTTCGTGAATGAGATGACAATGATAAGTACAGTAAGAGGGATCATATCATAGCTCACCGCCTAAGATCTCTAATATGGATAGTGCCTAAAACAGCCCACGTTTGGTCAATTGTTACATAAAATTTAGTGTACACCTACAACAATGCATAATACATTGTGATTATTATTATTATCATCCATATTTACATGTTCATAAAGATTGATAATTTCCCATGAGGATGAGGATGCTCTCATGATGAATGACTATTTTTTTTCTCCCTGGCGGCCTTGCTCTTTTCAAAAAGTGCAGAGCATTAAATAACTCTTCAACTGTGCATGACTTAATGCAATCTCATCATCACATCGAGGGAGAGAGACTTGAAAAAAACAAAATAGTGCTCAGCCACTTGAACTTGAGACGACAATGTCCAGTATGAAAATGGAAAGAGGGGAATTATTATTATTTTTAAAAGCCTTTTTCTCTGCTGCTATGATTATGATTATTACTATTTAAGATAAGATACTAGTTATTATTATGCAGTAGATGGGATGATGTTTAAGGTAGGTGGATGAAGATGAAGAAGCATTATCACTTTCAATTTCAATGCAATTTTCATATCCATCCATATTCATGTACCTAAAATTGCAGAAACATAAAAGGCTTTAGAAAATTACACGTCTTTCCTACCACGCCACACCATAGCGCAGACTTCAGATGTTCAATGCTGCAGGAGGAAAGGTTATTATGCAGTTTGCAAATTGTCTTTTTATGTATTTATGTCTTTGTTTTTAATCAGATGCAAACACACCACGATTATCATTATCATTATGATCATGATGATGATGATCATGATGACGATTGAAATGAATGACTTGAGAGTGAATGTTATTGCATCGCCAAGTTTCATCGCCAAGCCTGTTAGTCTGTTACAGAGATCTTTTCAAAACTTACTTGTAATCTTGTGGACTGATAAAAGTTTCTGCTCAATATATTTCTTGATGCATGTACTCAAGTGTAAAAATTAATTATTTAACAGGACAAGACAAACGGAGAGGACAAAGACGAGACAAAATTATCGCATCTTCTAAAATCTTCTCGCATAAAAATTTTAACTCATGAGATAAGGGTGACCAGTGTGAAGATGGATTGACGAATGAATGAATGAACGAAACTAGTTCATTGCTAACGATCCAATAAATGGAGCTAAGCAGGCTAAATAGGAAAGTCTATTAGGGGATAAATGAAATTAGTCGTATGAGATGGGGGTGATCATTGATCATGATGAAGATAATGATGAAGATGAGTCAAGAGTAGGAATATCAAATTGTTATTATAAAATGTTAATGGTAGAAAAGCGTACGAGATGGGATGATGATGGTCACAGGTAAATTTGTTTGTCCGTCAGACAGTCAATTAAAAATCTGAACATCACCTTCTCAAAATGACGACTTGGAAATACATAAATGAATGTCTTGTGGTAAAACTAATTGCAAAGAAGCGGCTTGGTATGGGAATCGTCGATGAATGGATTGAAAATCCAAGCAAGCGTTAGTTTAAGAATGATGGAGTATTGAACCTGATGCTTATGCTTACCTGTAAAATTGGCACAGTTTTGGGTTTACGGTTTCTGACTTTTGGCGTGTGGGTGGATGGCGACAAGCTGTCTGGGGCGATTTGAAACAATAAAGTTGCAACGGTTTTTCCTGACTCGGGAGTTTTCTTTTCACTGTTAGTTTAATTGGACACGACACTGTTTTCTTTTTAAATAGTTTTTTTTTTGCAAAATGCAAATTTTAAATATTTTGAAAAATTACAAATTTAAAAAAATAATTCCAGTAAAATCAAAACTTTTTAGAACTTTTTGAAATAGTTTATTTTAAAAAGGCAACCCTTTTTCTGTATATCTATCGAAGGACTGTCAAATTAGGATTGGGAGCAACTGATCTTCCAGTTGGGGATCAAATACTCTTCTGATTGAGGAATCATGAGGAAGCTGACATTATATATTTGGCAAAATTATTCTCTTGTAAAAACGACTCTTCATTTACTAAAGATTCTACCTGGCATAACGTTTCCATTTTATGAGAGAATGTCCATGCATACATAAAAATACTTGTTGGGACATGTTAAGCCGCATAGGTAAATCGACGAAGCTGAAGAAGATGGACAAGAAAGATGCTAAAAAATTACATACGAACTAAGAGCTAACTAAAGTTGTCGTTGTGCAGTTTAAGGTTACATTGCATCTTGTGTAGGACCAGAAGATACATTAAAAATTCGCATTGTTGTACAAGCACCATCGCTATAAATATGATTTAACTTTACAGACCAGTACCTACATTCGTTTCAAGCTTGAGGAGGATAGTGAAGCCGAAATGAGTGGTTCCATTAGCTTCATCGTTAACTATCAAGTAGTTGTTTAGGGGAAGAAGAAGAAGAACAGGTATATATTATTTACATGTGGGTCCGCAGGTGCAAGAGGATTGAAATAACTGATGATGCTGATTAAGAATGGGCAGCCAGTCTGGCAGTGGTCACGGGATTGTAACATTGGTCAAGTTTCGCCAATTCATTTAAGCCATTATGTCTGCCGATGGAGGAGTCTGGCTACTAGCTCTAGTCTCGAGTCTCGAATGATGATGCACCCTTTGAGTTATATCACTGTATTTTCACACTGACAAATTGCATATTTGGAGAATAGAAACGTTTCTGAATTTTGAATCTCTTTTTTGTTTAAAAGGAAGCTGTTGGATGGGTCAGGAAACTTTTCGAAATAGCAAGTGTACAGATATGGCATAAATGCAAATAAAAAAATTGTACAAATTCCCATCATCCAAGATAGAAGAGTGCCGACTTGACTTGCATTCTAAGTAGTTGTGTAAAGGTCCATAAAAAGCCAATACGTAAACTGGAAGTTAATCCGTAGAGAAAAATTACGAATTATAAAAACGCTCTTTCATAACGTTTTTAATGCCATACTTGGCAGAACGCTTGTGTGGGTATCTGACACTTTAAAAAATGTGAGCAATGATCATTGTGATTGCCATTAAAGATGATTAATTCGTAAGGAAGGGGTTGGGGTGATGAGAATTTTTTCGGGTTTTAATCAAATCTTTCATGGAGGTATTTAGGTAATGTTTATTCACTGAGGATTTATACTTTTGCTTCAAGTAGTCACTTTACCAAAGATTATAAAGGTTATTGTGGAGCAAACACTGCAAATTAGAGGAAATGAGAACGATTAAATGATTTTCATAGAAATGCTAGAACCGTGGGCAAATAAAATAAATGAGGTAGTTAAATAAGTCCATGTACTATGCATAATTGTCAAATATTTGACTTGTTTAAACTTTGAAAGTAGATCAGCTCAGGAACTGCAAATAGGATTATGTCAATCTTGCGTAGTTTTTTAATTTAAAAGATTCAAAACATAATAAGCTCTGCCAAACACATAATATTGCAAACCTTGCAGATTCGTCAAAAAAATTTGCAAACCGACACCAGCTAATTGAATTCACATATAATATCATTATGTAACCTAATGTAAACATGACTCTTCTTCTGATTGTTGTCGGAATGTAAACAACAATCAAAAGGGTAGATGATGACCAAACCATGAACCGTTTGAGGTCTCATCATCATCTTCAACTACCCCCAGCACCCTCAACAACAAGAATTAAGCAGTTCTCTCACCTCCATCGACGCTGTAAATGATAATGGAAATTCGTAGTGGACCAAATTTTGAATTATTATGACAGGTGATGAATAATGAAGTTCGTGAATTAGCTTTTTTGTTTTTAAGGCTATGTGAGCGTTTTTGCTTCGCCCTAATAATGCGCTGTGTAGCATCAGCATGTAAATTATATGAATGTGAGTGTGTGTATGGATGAATCACAATAAGAAAAAAAATTAATACTAACGATGCCCTCGATGTTCTAATTAATTCTGTTTTTGTTAATGATACAACAAAAAAGTAACTGTAAAGGGATGTTATGAGTTTTAACAAGAAAACCTGACCGTTCCCCTTATACTTTTACTAATATGTAGGTAAAGTAAAAGCCTATTTAAGTATAACAGCGATTATGACTACTTTTTTTGAAGGTTACACTAAAAAGTGCCGTACTTGAACTATTCCCTAAATATAATAAGTTATTGGGTACTTTTAACAAATTATTGCACGTAGTTATCCACAAATATGTACCATGTTAATTAGGTAATACATGGGGTATTCGGGATTTCATTAGTCTGGGGAATTTTTATTGGAGTAAAATAAGATTATTGCAGTTAAATTGTAATATAAACGCAATCGTTTCCAGGAATAAATGACTTACTCATAAAATGAGTTCTTTAAGGATTCATAAATGAGTTCTATTTGCCAAAAGGGTTTGGGTTAGGTTATGAGAATGATGATGACGTAATGGTGATGTAGAAATTATTATCATTTCATCCAACTCCTTCCACAACGTGCTCATATCTATTGCAGGAAATTTCTAATCTGTTTGACTTTACAAAATGGCTATTGCGTATTGTAAAACTATTAGAGCCGAAACTATACACACATTTTCAAATATTATGTAACCACAGAAAGGCAGCCAATTACCACCCTACCCTGGTTGCCTCTCTGGTGTTGAAACATTTTGCTAAATCTAACTTTTCTTTAATTAGACCATGCAGCCAAATTAAAATCATCTACAATCATAATCATGTTTTGCATAAATAATTAACTACTATATACATAATATTATCGAACAAAAAATATCCCCAATGCTAAGTCCTTTATAAAGTTAACAACGGGCCAAATTTCATCAACATAGGACCTTCCTCTATGCTAAGTCCTATCTGCCAAATCTAATTGGACTTAGTATGGGACTTAGCATAGCCAAAATTATTAGAATTAGCATGGGCAAACTTCTATGGGACTTAGCATTGGGACTTAGCATGGGCAAAATATCATGGGACTAAGCATTGGGACTTAGCATGGGCAAACTTCTATGGGACTTAGCATTGAGAGTTAACATAGGCAACCTTACATAGGACTTAGCATTGACACTTAGCATGGGCAGACTTCCATGGGACTTAGTTTGGGGACTTAGCATGGGCAACCTTACATGGGACTTAGCATTAAGAGTTAACATGGGCAACCTTACATAGGACTTAGCATTGACACTTAGCATAGGCAGACTTCCATGGGACTTAGCATGGGGACTTACCATGGGCAAAATACCACGGGACTTAGCATGGGACAAACAACATGGGACTTAGCATGGGAAAAACAACATGGGACTTAGCATGGGATAAACAACATGGGATTTAGCATGGGAAAAATATCACGGGACTTAGCATGGGACTTAGCATGGGCAAAATACCATGGGACTTAGCATTGTGACTTAGCATGGGCAAAATACCACGGGACTTAGCATGGGACTTAGTATGTATGGGCAAAATACCACGGGACTTAGCATGGGACTTAGCATGGGACAAACACCATAAGACTTAGGCGCGGCGAGCGACAGATAAAATATTTGTAGG
>JAQGAG010000275.1:0-18492 GCA_034696835.1 Lepidocyrtus lignorum
GCATGTGTTTCAGTTGATGCTTTCATTATGGGATACAAAAATACACGTATGTCATTTTGGGGCCTTCACATGTCATTGTGGGGCCTTCGTTTTGGAATAAGAAAAATGCATGTGTTTCATTTTGATGCTCATATTATGGGATATAAAAATACACGTATGTCATTTTGGGGCCTTCACATGTCATTTTGGGGCCTTCGTTTTGGAATAAGAAAAATGCATGTGTTTTATTTTGACGGATTTATTATGGGATAGAAAAATACACGCATGTCATTTTGGGGCCTTGGCATGTCATTTTGGGGCCTTCGTTTTGTAATACGAAAAATGCATGTGTTTCATTTTGATGTTTTAAGTATGGGATAGAAAAATACACGTATGTCATTTTGGGGCCTTCACATGTCATTTTGGGGCCTTCGCATGTCATTTCGGGGCCTTCGTTTTAGAATAAGAAAAATGTATGTCTTGATTTGATGTTTTTTAAATGAGAAAGAAAAATGCGTGTATTTTATTTTGGGGCCTTCAAATGTCATTTTGGGGCCTTCGTTTTGGAATAAGAAAAATGCATGTGTTGTTTCATTTTGATGCTTTTAGTATGGGATAGAAAAATACACGCATGTCATTTTGGGGCCTTCACATGTCATTTTGGGGCCTTCGTTTTGAAATAAGAAAAATGCATGTGTTTCATTTTGTGTGTTGATAGCATTTTAGGTACAAGAACATTTTTTGGTGTAAATGTCAAAACAAAAACGGAAAAGATATAATTCCAGGTATGGATATCATTTTAGGTACAAGAATTTTAGATGGCCGTTTGACTGACTACAATAATAAATGGATTTTTGTTATGTACTTCATGAACTGTCCCTTGAACATCCATCTACATGGTGCGTACTATATTAAGTAAGACAAAACGAAGTATGTACTTATCTACTACATGAAATATGAAACCAATATTATCCAAACCACTTGAAAATAGGTTGGGGGACAGGCCTTTCATAGGTCTAATGAATACTCGCCGAAAGAATTTTCGCCGAAAGAATTTTTTCCGTCCCAGTTTTTGCCATAAGTATTTTTCCCGATAGACATTATTATCCCGAATGTTATTTTCCCGATAAAAATTTTTGCCCGAAGTCTTTCTCCCCGATAATTGATTCTTGTCCTAACATTTAAAAAAATATCTGGTAATCCTTTTTGGATACATATCAACTTACCACAATTTGAGCAGAAAACATAATTTTTTTTGTGATTTTTATGACTTTTACATACGCTTGCAAAACAAGGGGTACATTTTTCTGTTGCTTATAAAGATTTGAGCTTAAATTGAAAAAAGTTATCATAGGTAACGGTAAATGAATAACGTAGCTGAAATCAAAAGTACTAAATAATAGGAATAATATTAACTATTTTGAAAGTTTAAAATTGCTAAAAAATAATTATTAGTACTTTAAGCAGTGATGTTTCAGTGATTTTGCCACTGACAGAAATAAATCATAGTTTGTTGAACTCAACAGTAAAAATGCTTACTTTTGATACCCTAGTCAATATATCTTGCCATTAAAAAAAATTAATGACCTTGACCTTTGACCCACTTTTAGTGATCGGATTACCCCCAAATGCAATACCGTTCGTTTTAATAACAATATATAGCTATATAAAAAATTTGAACGAAATTGGTTGACGCATTCGAAATTATAGTTATCACGGGCAGACAGACGGATAGCACAACTAATCGCTATACTAGCATTCAGCTACGTAATAAAGTTAAAGGAGGAACAACTGCTTTTGTTAACACACGCCGATTCCATTAAAACAGATACTGCATACTAACATTGTGCACAGTGTTAAAATAAGAAGTTTTTTAGAATGGATTTTATTAAAATGTGAAGTAGTATGGGAGCTTTCTTATATGGAGATTTGTTCAGGCAATTAACTCATAGGGTAAATAATTATAGGGCACAATTGTCATTCGGAGAGTTTTCTTTCGGGATAAATTTTTCGGGGAAATAACATCTTGCAAAATTTCTTTAGGCGAATTTTCCATACACGCTTTCAAACTCTGTATCCGGTCGAGGGTCTTCGGATATTTCCCGAATGTGATTTGTTCACCCGCTTATATATCTAATCTTACTTCCGATTAATATTCCACCAACTATCGTAGTGCGCCAGGTACGCTAGTTGATCATATTATCATGATCGTAATTGATTATTCTCAATATCTAGTCCTATTGATCGCTCAGTTAGATCATTGATTGATCAATAATACTAAAACATTGAACAATGCATTGATTTTTACCCGGTTTAAAGTTACATTATCGCTAGTTAACTATTCTGCCAAAGTACTTAACTAAATTAACTACATGTAGTTAGGTAATTGACAAAGACTATACAAATGGATAAGGATTTGCTTTGCATTGTCTTTGGGTACTTGAAATTAAATTTACATTGGTTTTCTATTCAATGTTACGTATTCTGGAATTTAAAAATTAATTGTATCCCTGTAATTAGTTATTTGCTGGTGATTAAATAACCCTTTGCAAGGATATTGTATTTTGTGAAACGCTTCCCTTTCAATTCTAGCTACTATGGGGCTTTTTTTTGGTCTTATTGATCATTGATCGTTATTGATCATATTGATTATGCTCGTTTACTTAAAAAACATCATTGATCGCTATGACTCACTTTGCATTCCGGACACTGTTAGCATATGTGGTTTAAGAACATTTTGTTGTGTGTTAGCATTGATTTTGTGTATAATTTAAAAAGGAGGTATAAATATAATTTTAGGTACGAAATTTTCCGTTTTACTGACCACGGCAGAAAGACTAATTTTTTGTATATCATGTCGTTAGAAGAAGCTTATGTTAGAAGAAGTTTATGTCTATACACTAACAAGTAACAATATGGTGAAATGGGAAAAACAGTAGTTTTAAAAGATTAATTTGAAAACGGTGTTGAACATCCTTTTTTTAAATGTTGTCGCAGATTGGACTCTCTGGTAAAATCTATTAAATGAAATAGAAATAACAATAAGAAAGTTAATAAATAATTCGAAGCTATTAATGACTTAAAAATTAGACGTACGTATACGACAGGTAGGACAATGTATTTTTGCATTGGTGTAGAAGTGGACATCGTTTAAATGCTTTTTCAGATTTGTGGGTGTTTTAAAAGCTGTGAAAAATTAAAATTAGGGTATTTGACAATTGGATTTATCTTTTATAAGACTTAAGCCGTAAATGGTCTTACTTTGATGGCAGATATGACATTCCACTTTTCCGTTGTGTAGGTGTGCATTTTTGAAATGTTGTTTCTTGTCGGCGTTAGTTTTAAAAGCTATGAAAAATATAAAATAGAAATTTTGAGCATTTGTTTTGAACCACATCGAGGCTTAAATGAACTTACTTTGATGGCAGATAAGACATTTTAGCATAGGTGGAGAAAATGTTTTTCTTGGTGGTGCAACGCGATGGACATTTCTTAAATGTGTCGTTATGGATGGAATAGTTGCGCGTTGGAGAATTATTAAATGTCTCGTAATGGATGGAGTAGTTGCGCGATGGACATTTCTTAAATGTCTCGTCATGGATGGAATAGTTGCAAAATCTATAAATTTGATTAAGATATTAAGACCAGGAAATAAGTCTTGTTCTAATTTCTAAGGAAATGTGCACCATAATTTAACAAACCTTTTTGACAAATGGAACACCGAACTCGACCTCCATGGACTTTTTTTTTATGGTTACCAAGAACTCGTTTGTTTTTAAAACCTTGCAAAAAATGTTATATGAAAACCAATTTGTGACCCAATAAAATAGAAATAGTTTAACTTACGCTTGTTACAGATGTCACACCATACAGGGTCTTGTTGTGAATGAGATTCATGCATATGATTCGATAGGGCACGATTCTCCCGAAAATCTAAAAGAATAATATAAAGTTGTCTGAAATGTCATGTTTTGTTCTTCAAATTAGCAAGGTAACTGAAAAACCAACCTTTCCCACATATATCGCACATTGCACGTGGTTGTGGAACATGCACTAGCAGATGATTGTTTAAACATTGTTCTGTTTTAAAACCTGTCGGAAACAACGATGACGACGTTTAAGATGCATCAGACATATGTATAGTTATATCTACAGGAAGTTGTTGACTGAATTTACCTCTCTGGCAAAAGGAACAAACGAAGGTTTTTGCTACATGAACGGATCTTTTGTGGCTATATTTAGCATATGTAGTGTAGAATCCTACAAAAACATACAGTCATTGAAGTTAATGTGTTTCTCAAAACATAAATATGTATTTAATGGAAGAAGTTCACCTGCGCCACAAATTTCACAACAATGGCGTGGTACATCGTCGTGACAGTCTTGGTGATAACGCAGAGTAGTTGCATTTTTAAAAGATTTATTGCAAATCGTACAGAAATGTCGATGATTTGCTGCTCTATGTAGACATAGTTCATCTCGTGTCGGAAATGTTGCTTCACAGTTTCTATTATTATTAACATATTGTCAAAGTCATGTAATTTAAAAGTGTGTATTTACTTCGTAGCTGTAAGCGTATTATAAGTTTGTTAAGCTTGGACGTTTGTTAAGTGGATTGCTGAAATTATGCAATGACGTAATGTGACAATTGCTCGAAATGTATCGTTCTTTTGGGTTTTTACGTCTTACAGCTTCGTATTTATAATATTTTAATCATTTAAAAAAATTTGATTAATTACCTGCAGATGTATGACGAGACATAATTGATTGATAATTGTATGCGCGGAGTTGGTAGAGGTTCTTCCGCTGGAGGAAACCAATGGTCAATCTGAGTAAACACAGAATAAAATTAATATAAATTCAATGTGTGTATGGTCGAAAATTAAGGTTGTAAAAATTATATCATACGTTGGCCTCTTCCATTGTCCCTGCGAATGGATAATCAAGATGAGATTTTCCATCCTCATATGGGTTGAGGGGAACAATGGTTTGAGAAGTTGGATCTAATACTAACTGATATTTAAAGGTATCTAAGGCCTGTTGGAAGTTTCTTCGAAAATCGTTGCCACATCTCACCCCTGAAACCTTTTGTAACTGTCTAACAAACTAAGAATGTGGTAATTATTAAAATGTGATTGTTGTTGTTTTGTAAATCATTTATATAGATCATTACACTACCTTATTATAATTAAACGTCCCATTTAATTTTTGAAACAATTTTTTTGCTCTCTTAGCTCCCACCTCATAGACACCTCCTGGAAAATAATCTGAGCCCATTGCTATACAGATTGCTTGAAAGCAAGTTATATCAAAAGGAGCATCAAGACAATTCTCAATACTTGACTGCTCTAGCATCATTCCTTTTCCTTTCCTTAGCTTGAAAAGGATCTGAAATCAAGTGTTAGGGGTGAAATCAATCAATGAGGTTAGAGTATTACGCATAATGATGAATTAACGGCCACTATTTAAATTAATACAACCGTGAATGTAGGTATACATCTTTGTAATATAAATTTAACCTTAGGGCATCCAAAGGCGATGAGATCACTATCCTCTGTGATTACTATATCACACAATCCTTTTGTTATTAAAAAAGTTAACTGGGCATCCGCCTCAAAAGGGGAAATAATGTACGCGATGCGCCTTTGAAGACAAAACTAATGATAAACGAATAAATTTGATCATTTGTATTTGAAGGCAATAATTAAATATATAAATGTGTAAATTTGTTGGTACTATTTTGAATAACCTCTTTGATGCTTTCATGAAGGTGGGATTGCCATTTTCCATTTTTAAAATTTTGACCCAATGCGTTCCTGACTTGTTCAGTGTTTTCGTTACTGGTAGTTAAAAAAAATGAAAAACACATATAAATAAAAATGTTGGTATTGAAAATATTGTTATATAATTGATTTGATGTCAACAATTGCTAACCGTTTGCGTTTTTCTCGTGTTTCTGATTTTGCTTCAGGCGTGCATCCATCCATTACTAATATAGGCCTAATTCCCAAATCCAACAGCAGTTGGGTACGGTTGTACACGATTTGAATAGGATTCTTAAACGTATATAAACCTATGTAAAACGGTATTGTTAGATTTGAACGATTGTATTTTAGAAGATATGCAATTAATTAAAAAATAAATTTATATTTCCCATGTACTTTGGTATATCCATATGGAGACGTCAATCGCGGCTACTTTTCCTACCAAACTCTCCAAACATGTATCTTTCATTCCGTTTTCTAGTAACGGAAGTAATAATTTTATCCCCATTCTGAAAGTAACATAAACACATAATTGCAATACATGTACTTATGTGGAATCGTGATTAAAAAGCTACTATATATGCATGAGTATATTAACACAGGGTAGAATAGATTAAGTTGAAATGTAAGTGTTATGCGTCTCCAGAAGAATGAAGAAAATGGGAGTTTTTGTAACTTTAAATTTGTAAACTAATAATACAAAGTGAAATGATTTAATTTGAAAAATAATAAGTAATAGTTTTCAAAAGTAAGATAAAATAATGACAAACCTTACTCCAAGTAATTTGGATGGTAATTGTGTTAAAGGTGAGGTAGAAATGTTGATGTAATTAATAATTAAAAATATGTAATCACCTTTTTAGAGAAACACATTCAAATGGCACGACATGTACTAATAAAAGCTGAATAAGAAATGAAAGAATAAAAATGGTTCCCGTTCCCGTGTACCACTTACTTATAATGTGTTATAAAACACCTCAGGTTTGGTTTATGCTGCGTTTGTCAAAAACGTTTTCTAACCTCATAATGCACTTGACTCATGTAGGCATATCAGCAGGTTTGTAAATTAAGAAAGCATGGCTTACAGCCATTTTTCCTATGCTATTTTTTTCTGTGGATCATTTCAGAATTAAACAAGTCCGATTCACTAGCATGCATTTGTGTATTTCAATAACGATGACTGCCTTTGCTTCCCCAATGAATAAATGAAACGTTTTATTACAGACATATTATACACACATTTTGCAACATTTTAAACGGCAGGACGCACATAAGCATTTGTATTTGAACTATCAACCCAAATTTGACGTCTGGAATTGAAAAATTATATTAGGAAACTAAGTCGCTAAATTCAAAATTGAAGCAAGTAAATTGAAATTTATGCATTTTAACATCACAAAACGAAGTTCGTGAATTGAAATGTGAAGTATGTGCTTTGAAAATGAAGTCTGTGAATTGAAGTATAAAGTCCCTGAATAAATGATTGACATTATTCTAAAGTTGAATATTTTCAAGGTTTTCAAGCGTGCCCTGCTAATTGCAAATTATCAAAGTTGTTATAATATACAGTTTCTAATCAGTTAAAAAAAGTGAATGCAAAAGTTTCGATTGGCAACTAAAAAACGATATTTTTTTAACCACACATCATCATAAACATATAAATGTATAAACGCAACAAAATGTTTTAAACTAATTTTCACCTCTTTTATCCTTAAATATTTAATTAACTTTGCGAAACAAAATTACAGTCAAGGCGAATCACAACCACTGTTTTTGCTGTACTACGCTAGGATTAAGTTAACCTAAAGTTATTACACCTAAAAATAATCACATTAAAAAATAATTTTTTGAACCTAAAATTAGTTTTACCCACAATTCTTAAAGCGACGTATTTTAGAAATTAGCTACGAATTCAACATAAGCCATAATAATATTGAAAAAACCAAATTACTTGGGCTCCAGGTTTGTTGGAAAATAAATAAATGTTAAAGTTAGCTTCGGTGAACATTAGCATAAACTTAATTAATAAAAATTATGAATTCACATTGAATAAATCATCATAAATACGACAGCTGTCTTCTCTAACCTAAGTTTTTGAAACTGTCGCGTCTGAAGTGTTTTTATATTATTACTAAAGCTTATATTCATTGTTACTATACAACCAATTTGAGATGACATGTGACTAGTGTGGATTAGTTTCTAATAAATTTAGAGTATAAACAATTGAAATCTTGGTTATTCAATCACAAGTCATTTTTGGTGTGAATACATTAAGACCTATGATTACATAATTACTATAAATATTCGATGATTCATTTTTAAAAAGTAAAGTTTAGGTACTCTGTACTATATTTATCAGGATGGGAAGTTATCGTAAGGAATACATATAAAATGGAGATACACCGGTTTTCAAAAGTATAATTTCTCAAGTGTTACGTTTAGTAAAGCTAATTAGATTACTGACACATTATAATTTAAAATTCCGACGGAGCACAGAAAGAACTAAGATTGCTATAATAATTAAAATGTGCTTTTATATATTAGGACTTAAATATATATTAATATAGGTATTAATATTTAAAACTATAATATAACATCTGTGACGTTTTAAGATGTGATGCACAACTATTGTAATTATTAAGAGAATTAAAAATAATTGTGAATAATGGGAAGTAAGAATTATATAAACCGAATAATTAATAATAAATGTTGATATTTTGGCTTGTGTCAAAAAACCGTTATAGTAAAGGTATCTAGTGTCACACAAGGCTTCCTTAATGGTAGTAGTCAAAATTATGAGTTGTTCTGTTTGTGAAGATATTTGGACTTCGTCGACATTAGCTAACTATATTGGTTGAAGATGGACACCAGCCATACTGTAATGTACTTGTAGAAAGTGGGAGCGAAGACGTCTTGAATCTGCTTTGCAAATGTTACACCATCCAAAACCTTTGTAAATCTGCTCGGTTTTATAATTTTCGTGCTCGAATATTACTCGAGTGGGACCTATTGTAAGCTTCTGTTGATGATAACGCACATAATGGTACCTCAGTGTCTTTACAGTTTGATTACATTCGGGTCGTCGACACGTTCCTTTCGTCCAGACAATGTCATTTACATTCAGCTCTCCCCTTTCAGGAACTACGTTGATGTGTGGTTCAATTTGACCTCCATATGGATTGCAATGCTTTACCAAGAAATGTTGTTGCAGACGTTCTTGATGCGTCTTGCAAATAGCACACCATCCATCCTCACGGCAGACCTCAGATGTCTTCACTTCTCTTTCCAATGGAATGAAGCGAAGGCGGACAGAAGGCAGATGACAATCAATGTAGTGTTGTCTTAGATGTTGTACTTCAGTCTTACATTCTACGCGTTGACAAGTTCCCTTTCCCCATACGATATCATTAGCATCCAAATCACCATTTTCAGGAATGTTGTTAATGTGTGGTTGGATTTGAACCCCATCCGGATTACAATGTTTATTTTTAAAATGTTTTCGAAGTTTTTCTATTGGTTTGTTAGTTTGGCATATGTCGCAATTTCCTTTGCCTGAGTAAACTTCAAACATTTCTATTTTCTTTTTTGATGGAATAGTACGTAGTAAAACAAATGGAGTTTGGAGGTGGTAGTTAACGTAGTGTTTTTTCAAGTGTTGAAATTTACTCTTGCATTCGGCCCGTTGACAAGTCCCCGCTCCCCATACGATATCATTTGCGTCAACGTCACCACTTTCAGGAATCACGTCAAGATAGGGTTGGATTTGAAGTCCATCCACGTCGCAATGCATGGTTTTGAAATGTAGCTTGAGAGTGGCCTTATCCTTTTTGCAGATGTCACACCATCCATCACTGTAGTGGACGTCTGATGCCAGCATCTCCTTATCACATCGAATGGTATGATGTAAAACAACTGAGGGCGTATAGTGGTTATCTACATAATGTTTCCGTAAGTGTAGAACTTTAGTTTTGCACTCCGACCGATGACATGTCCCTACCCCCCACACGATATCATTTACATCTGGTTGACCTCTCTCAGGAATTATTGTGACATGTGGTTGGATTTGAAGACCATCCGAGGTGCAATGCATTAGTTGGAAATGTTGCCGAAGTGCCTTAACATCCTTTTTGCACATATCACATCTTCCTTTTTGGTAATATACTTTAGAGGCATTGATCTGTTTATCCGAAGGAATTATTTTGATAAATGGAGTCATGTTGACCAAACTGAAATCAACAATAATTATATATGATGTGTTATAGGTTACGGTAAGCGTGTTATGAAATGCCAAATGGACAATTAAAAATAAACGATGATTCAACTTACCCATTAAAACGTAGACCAAAACCAGTAATACTCTATGAAGTGACCCAACCCTTATAATACGTACACGGAATCCCCTTATATCGAGTATTCTTTCTTTAAAAAGGTGATATATGAAAACGAATTATAACAAAATAAACTTTTTAGTGAAATTATAAACACAACTACTTATAAATATAGTGAAGCATAAAATGAAAGTATTTACTTTATTACCTTATTACTCTAAAGTCAATTTTTTTGAACCCGCATAATTATGAAATACTTTCCCAAATTTAAAATATGTAATAACTGCAACTGATGATAACTAATTTGCCACCGTTAGCTATAATATCACTGTTGTTTCAAAATAGTTCTGGTTTCTAATAAATAATAAGAATTTTTTAGATTTTATAGAGAGTTTAAAACCTCACGACTTTTACTATCAATAGCATAACGAGAAATGACGACGATGTAAGAAAACTGCGTTTTTTAAAGTAACGTAATGTAAAGGAAGAAAAGTAAATGTAATTTTTTTCTCTTATATATTAGTTGTTGATTCAAGTTTCTTCACTCGGCTCGTATTGCGGTATTGTGCTGTATGACTACGTTATACTTTACTGTGTTGTTGGTTTATGTTGCTACTTTTATAAACGTTTGCGAAATAAGATATATGACACATCTTGATTCGACCTGATTTTCATTTTGGTTGTTTAGGTAAGGCTTACACAACTAGAGATACGATTCTATATCATCTTTGTACATGAAACGACATTTTACATTATTTTAATAATTTACATACGTGATAATTTGCATTCTAGATTATCAAAAGAGATTGTTGAGACAACATGCATACGGATGGTGAAATTTCATTTGATTTGTGTTGCAACTTATCATTTAAATATTACGTACATACGTACGTTTAAAAGTAATCATACAGTTTAACTTAAGGAATAATGGTTTTGGAATATATACTAGTATGTAAAACGAATGACAGACTTCCTTTTAAATTATGAAATTCGACTAGAAGCCATCATTAAATGTTTTATTTAGAGATTTTAATTTACAATTAATAAATTCAGTTTTAAATTTATGGATTTTAATTTTTAACAGATATACTGTTAGGTTCGGTATGAATTTTTATTTTAGGTGTTGATATGGTTTTAGGTCTTAATATTTTGTTGTACAAAGAGGTCTATGAATTGTTGTGGTTGTGAATGTCAATTAGGGTGACGTGAATCTGTTATACTTATATTGATTTATAGATAACGTTAGCTTTTGAATACTTAAAGGATTATTTATTTACATGATAATGTGTTTTTTGGGCACAGGTTTCTGTAATCTTGTAATTTATTAATTGTTTGTACGTAGTAATTACAAAAAGTGGATGTAGATTTAGTACTTTTCGTTAAGAATACATTTAATGGAAACAAATTGAAGTGGAAGACATGAGTAGATTAATAATAATTATAAACGGATGTATATTGTAAGTTCATTATAATTAAATAACATGTGAAAGAATTAATGAATCTTATATTCTAAATTGGAATGAGTTTTCTAAAAAATTATTTAGGTTACATATTTAAAAAAATGAAAGGACTGTGTTTGAAAGATCGTCCGAAGAAAGATATTATTGGTTGTGGCAGTACATTGGTTTTCTATATAGGAATGGTCACTGTCTCGAAATTGGTATCCATATCACAACGTCTCGTTTACACAATTTCGACAATGAATCTAATTTGCGTTGTAATGTACTTCTAAAAAATGGGACTTAAGTCGATCTGAATGTGTTTTACAAATATCACACCATCCAGCAAGATTGTAAATTTGCACACCCCTATAATTTTGATGTTGAAAAATGATGCGTGTTGGACCATTTGTGAATTTGATTTGATGATGGCGCACATAATGGCACCTAAGTCGAGTTACTTTCCGATTACATTCGGATCGCTGGCATGCTCCTTTTGTCCAGACTATTTGATTCGCATTCAACTCACCTCTTTTAGGAATTATATTGATATGGGGCGTAATTTGAACTCCATTAAGACTGCAATGCGTCGTTTTAAAATGTGTTCGGAGCCGTGGTCTATGTAGCTTACAAATTTCACACCATCCTTTCTCATTGCAGATATCTGATGGTTTTACTTCTTTATCTAATGGAATGATGCGAAGGTTGCTAGAGGGTTGTTGGTGACAGTCAATGTAGTGTTGTCTCAGATATTGTACTTCAGTCTTGCATTCTACACGTTGACAAGTTCCCTTTCCCCATATGATATCATTTGCATCCAAATCACCATTTTCAGGAATGTTGGTAATGTGTGGTTGGATTTGAACCCCATCCGGATTACAATGCTTGGCGTTAAAATGATAGCGGAGGTATGCTAAATCTTGCTTGCAAATTTCACAACGTCCTTTCTTGGAGTAGATCTCGGATGGCGTTACCTCTTTATCAGATGGAATGGTATTAAGTAAAACAAGTGGGGGTTGGTGGTGGTGGTCCACGTAGTGTAGTCTCAAGTGTTGAAATTCAGTTTTGCATTCAGCGCGCAGACATGTACCTATTCCCCATACGATATCATTTGGATCCACATCACCCCGTTCAGGAATGTTGGTAACGTGTGGTTGAATTTGAACTCCATACCGGTCACAATGGATTTTGGTGAAATGGGGACGTAGTTGTCCTAAATCTTTTTTACAAATGTCACATCGTCCTTTTCCGGAGTACACTTCTTTTGCGCGTATCTTTTTATGTAGTGGTATAGTATGAAGCAAAACCACTGGAGGTGCATATAAATGGTTATCCACATAGTGTTTCCGTAGGTGTTGAACTTTAGTTTTGCACTCAGACCGATGACATGTCCCCACCCCCCACACGATATCATTTACATTTGGTTGACCTCTCGCAGGAATTATTGTGACATGTGGTTGGATTTGAAGCCCGTCCAGGTCCATGCGGCAATGCTTTGTTTGGAAGTGTTGTCGAAGTTTGATGGTTTCTTTTTTGCACATTTCACACCGTCCTTTTCTAGAGCAGATTTCGGATGCTTTCACTTGTTTATCAGATGGAATAGTATGAAGTACGACAACTTGAGGTTTGTGGTGGTTGTTAACGTAGTGTGTCCTTAACTGTTGAAATTCAGTTTTGCATTCAGCGCGCCGACATGTACCTATTCCCCATACGATATCATTTGCATCCACATCACCTCGTTCAGGAATGTTGGTAACATGTGGTTGGATTTGAACCCCATTAGCGTTACAATGCTTAGAGTTGAAATGTTCCTTGAGTCTAGTCTTGTCAGTTTTGCAGATGTCACACCATCCATTTAAGGAGTATATTTCGGATGCTTTCACTTCTCTATCTGATGGAATAGTGTGAAGTAAGACAACTGGAGGTGTGTCCTGATGATGATCTACGTAATGTTTCTTCAAATGTTGAAATTTCTTTTTGCATTCGATACGTTGACATGTCCCCACTCCCCAGACAATATCATTTGCGTCTAAGTCATCCGTTTCAGGAATTGCTGTGATGTGGGGGGAGATTTGCTTTCCGTTCTTGTCGCAATGATTCCATTTGAAGTGCTTTCTCAGAAACGTTAATTCCTTCTTGCAGATCTCACACCATCCCCTCTTGTAACAAATGGCAGAGGCCAGTACTTCTCGATCTGCAGGAATCACTTCCAGTTCCATTTTTGGTCCGAATTGCTTCCGAAAACTATAATATGAATGGAGATTAAATTTGAATTGAATTTATTCTGGGAATTTACTTAAACTTAGGAACGCATGGCATCACGTGAAATATATGATGAAAATATCTTGCATATTTATTTCCTTAATATACCTGTTTTTATGAGGACCAACACCGTACTCCAAACCAGTTTAAAAACACTCTGGAAACCTTCTCGAAATCGCGTTGCTCCTTCTAACCCTATCATTAAAAAATTTAAAAATTATAAATTTATCATTGGTTCTAGAAAACATACTTTATCTTAGAACTTTACTCAAAGAATCTTAAACGAAGAAAGACTTAATCTATATTTAGTTTAATAAAATGAAGCCTGCTTACCTCTACAGTAATACTTTGTTCAATTTTAGCTTCCAAAAGTTTGTAATTTAATTTATTCTGAATTTAAAATATGTAAGCAGTGCAACTGATAGTGTTATTGCTAAAGTTGGTAGCTAGAGTTAGTTTTTAAAACTTTTAAAAACTAATCATACAAATTGGTGGACGGTTGATAATGCGAAAATTTTACGACTTGTTTTACCAATGGCAAAAAGAGAAATAAATGGAGAATGATGATATTTGTATGGATTTGTTGAGGCGTGATATGTCTGTCCATTTGATTCGTTATAGGCTGAGTGGATGTATTGAACTAAGCTTATATAAGACTGAAGCTGCTGCTACTTTTGTTAACTCATAATGATATTGTCGCAAACGTTTTTTTAATATAGTAATCTCGCAAATTCGACTTTAATGGCACATTATTTACATATGATATCAATACACTACCATATCGAAAGACATTTTGGATGATTTGGATTTAATGATTTGCATTTTTTGCATATTTAATAGTAATGAGAGGATATGCTTGCTTGTTGAATGTAATAGGTAGAGCAAAATGGTGGATGATCAACGTTTCCCTTTATATATAGCAGTAAACGAGAAACGTTTAATTCAAAACGTTTACGTTAGCTTTAGTCCATCATACGCTACTTCATTTTTTGGAGCTACGCATTTCAATTTGATAGTGGATAGTGATATGTGGAGGTCACTTATCATTTCGATCCCGCATTGAGTTCTTGTGCATTTTAAAGAGCTTGTTGTGATGAACGTGTGTGTTTGTGTTTTGAAAGTATTGTTGGTAGGGGAATAACTTCCGGTATGATATTGAGTTTAGGTATAGAAATTATTATGGGTATGGAATTGTGTTCAAGTAATTTAGTTGTTTCTGATTGCCCCAGCTATTATGAGCTCACGAACCGATGGGGGAATGCGAGAATTGGAAGCGGGAATACAATCCGTGTCAGATGGGGGATTTAACAGATGAGACTCGTTGTGTGTTGTGAGTAAGGGAGTGAGAAGGAGGTTGACTCAGGCAGCGTTTTCAAAAATTTAAAATTCAAAATTACATATTTTTGAAATTCAGGATAACTAGTTTAAACTTAATTGATTCGAAAGTAAGTTAAAAAAGTGAGCAGTGATAAGTTCCGAGATGAATGTTTCGTTAATCCAGACACCGGGCCCATCAATGATGTCATCTACTCCGGTTGCACAGGTAAGTGTAATTTTTTAAATAATTATTAGAAAGCTTAAAGTTGAAGTTTAGGAAATAAGGATTTGAATAAAGAAAATTCGAATAAACGGACAATTAGAAATACGTTGTGGAATGTTGTTCTAGGGTCCCGTGCCCGTTTCCACCAGTGGAGGTCCTGTCAAACCGAAGTTACCTGATGGAGGTCGTCTGTTTGAGGCTGGTGTCTTCAAAAAAATTAAGATTGAAGCTAGAAGACGTTTCCGAGCTATTTACAAGGCCGAGTTGCCCCAAAATCGTAAAGTGGTAGGTTATGTTTTCAATAAATTATGGAGTGATTTATGATTTTGAAATTGTAAGTATGAAGTAAGGGTAGGATTGATATTTCGTTAATATATTTGATATTTAAATAATTACATAGACAAGCAGTTTGGCTCCGGACATAATTGTCGATGATGCCATCATCCGTCCTCCTCCAGGGATTACGATCCCAAATTCCCCACCTGGATGGCAGGATTGCATTGATGAGATGATCCCTACGGCTTCACAATTTGGAAGTTTCCATCTGGCATCCAACACACTTGAATTTACTAGAATTGTTGAGTTGATTCGACCATACAAGGTTGTCTCTGTCAATAAGGTATTTTTAATAATTTATTGCTGAAGTGATTGTTTTCTTTAGTCATTAGTATACTTGTCATGCGATGTTATGAATAAGTACATTATCCCTAATCATTTTGATGTTTGTTTTTTTTCAAAATTAAGATTGTGAATCGAGTTGCATGGGATAAGTACGTAACCTATCGGACGGATCTTCTCAAGAAAAAGTCCAATGACCCTGAAGTATGGATGGCGCTTGGGATGGATAAAGCGGAGATTGAATCCCGTCAGCAATTGGATGAAGATTTTAAGAGAGATCCATTGCTTAATAAGTTGAAGTATGATTTGAACGAAGCTCTTCTCTTCCACTGTACGGATAGTGAAGAAAATGTTCGAAAAATTCTACAACAAGGGATGGATGATAGGCGTCAAATGGATCCAAGGAAAATGTACATGGGAAAAGGGCTGTATTTCGCGGATACTCCAGCAAAGTATATGGAAGAAATTTCATCCTCCAACACCATCATGCTCTTCACTGTAATATTAGGGGATTGCAAATATTATGATGACAAGGGAGTAGAAGCAAAGGAATTGAAAAGGGAACCGGAAAAGAAATCCATGGAAAAGCGTAATGAAGGTGACGGAACGTGGGAGTCAATAACAGCAAGACCTGACACTGGATTCTTCAATGAATATGTCATCTATGACCGAAGACAATGTTGCCCTTTGTACGAGATTATAATTAAACCCAAGTCAATCTATAGAACAAAAGGAAAACATGGGAGTATCCAATATACTGGAGCTCGAGATCATCCGCCCAATATCGCCTGGTTCGACCTGCAGAATTCATCTTATCATTTGCCTCTGGCAATTCGACGTTTTGAGTGGCCGTTTTTGTGTTCACTTTTATTCAAAAAGATGGATTTGGCTCACAATCTGGAGTTGTTGAAGGAGATGGGATTGGGGGATGAAAATGATATTGAACGGAACACATTTGCCCTGCTGCATTATGAGAATTTTGAGGAAGCTGTGAATTTTCTCACGGGTAATTGTTCTCGTAAAGAAGATACTTCTGATGGTGACACAACAAGTTATGATGAAGATGATGAAGATGACGATGAGGAACCAATATTGAAAAAAACCAAGATGAGTGCTCGTGTATCCACTGCAACACCATCAACTTTAACGTGCCCGATTTGTTGTTTTGAATATGAAGATTCATCAAGGCCTTGCGTACCTTTGAAATGTTCTCACGAGCTATGTGAGACTTGTTACGATTCGTGGGAAGTATCTGGTACAACAGTGGGTGGCGAAAATGTTAGTGGGATTAAATGTCCTTTTTGTAATGCTATTGATGGAATATATGTTGGGAATTGTCCAGATGGGAAAATGACGGAAAGTTTGATACTGACGTCTTGTAGTGGATATGAAGAGTACTGTACTTGGGAAACTCGTTACGAGATTGACACAAATGGATACTATTTGGATAGAACGTGTTACTTGCCAGACAATTTGAAAGGGAAGCAGGTGCGCAGATTGTTGAAAATAGGATGGGATAGAAGGCTCCTATTTGTCATTGGAACTAGTGCGACGACTGGAGCAACCAATACCCTTATTTGGAACATCCATCAAAAGACGTCGTTAACCGGTGGAGTTTTTGCACATGGATATCCTGATGAAGGATATTTAGATCGAGTATTGAAAGAACTAAGGGATAATGGCATTGGGTGAATTGAAGTTGGATGAACTTTAGGTATCGTAAATATTCAAGTGTGTTACGTGTTTCGGTTGTGGTATATATGTGGGTATATTTTGGATTTGGGTGCGACTGAATATATGGGTTTGTTAATCAGTTGACTTTTGTTGTTTGGTCACTTTTTTGTCTCACATTTCATCTTTAATTTCCGTATAAATTTATTTCCGTATCCGTATTTTTAGTAGTTTGAATATGATGTATGTAGTTTATGCAAGAGTCGAGTCGAATCAAATCGAAGTACTAATTACTTTTGTAATTTTGAGAAATGGGTGGAATTGAATTACTCTTTGCCTCTATTTTACTACTACTAGTGAATTGAAGATATATAAATATTTTTAGTTCTAAGGAATTAGGTATCGTAACGTTTTAGGTATAGTAATTATTTCGGGTGTAGTTTGCATTTGGGTGCGAGGACGATTTTAGGTGTGCTACTGTATATGGGTTGAATTCATTGAAGTATGTTGATGAACTTTTCTTTGTATCGTAAGCTTTGTTAAATGAATAAAATAAAGCTTTATTACTACTACTATTAAACATGATTCACTTTTATTTTACTAATAAGTAATAATTATGATTAGAATATTGCAAATGCATTTTAGACTGGCTGATAGGTTTATCTAACATTTCATCTAATTACATGCTGTGCAGCATGTAATGGTTTCATCATCGATCAACTGTGCGGTCATCCGGCTGTCAGTCCGTCTGTCTGGCTATGGTTGTTGGTATGGTACTTTTGAACGCGTTAACCAATTTTGATCAAATTTTGTAAGATGGTGCATGTCTATCATAGAAAAACGCCTATCGCTTTAGGAGCTGGTCGGTTGTCCGGAAAGGGGTCAAAGTT
>JAQGAG010000276.1:0-18464 GCA_034696835.1 Lepidocyrtus lignorum
AGTAATCTATCTATCTGTCTTAGGTATGGATGATGATGATGAGGATGATCATTAATACTACTTCTTAATGATATGATAAGTTTAGTTAATGGCAAATGGCAAAATGCTGCTGGTTGTTATAATTATAGTTATAAGAAGTATTGACGGATGACGTAAGTTAGTAATATATGGCCCATGAATATTATTTACGTGTTGAGTTTAAAAAATATTTACTATCACAAGAAAAAAAGGAGGGATTGTGAATCATCATATCATGAAAGAAAGTTATGTCATATCGGGCCATTATCAATATTAATGTTATGCATTATTCGATTATTCCATTTCGTTTTTGAGGTTTCCAGTGTCATCTTATCATATCATTAAGGAGTATATAGGATGTGGAATGAGAATAGCTGGAATATAGGATATGATATGGCTGCGGCTGTAGCTAGTGAGGAATGGCATAATAAAGAGTCTCGTTATTTCAGCGAGACGATATGATGATGATGATGTGTATGAAAAATAATATCAATTAAAATATTGTCTTTTCTATTTTTTTTCTCGATATCTTCTTTGGACTCGGCTTCTTCTGTGGTTTTTTTCTCCCATCCTGACTTCCTTGGAAGTAGTTTGCCACAATCCTCCTTCTCCGTCGGATCCACATTCTTAGCCTCCTCGACAAACGGCCTCGGATCCTCCAACGGGAACTCGTCCACCCCCAACGGGACAAATGGTGCTGTCACCGCCGGCTCAAACTCGAACGGGGTCTCCCCCACAAACGGACAATATCCCCCGAACCATCCACTAAGTGGCTCAAAACATTTGTGTTGCATTTGTGGTGACCGTGCGAGTGGGAAGCACTACGGCGTGTATAGTTGTGAAGGGTGTAAGGGATTTTTTAAAAGAACTGTGAGAAAGGATCTCTCCTACGCCTGTCGAGAGGATAAGAGCTGCGTCATTGATAAGAGGCATCGGAACCGGTGTCAGTATTGTCGATACCAAAAATGTTTGGCCATGGGGATGAAGCGTGAGGCGGTCCAGGTGAGGAATGAATACTTTTATTTGTTTGATTTTTTTCGAGAGGAAAAAGTCTTGGAAAGATGATAAGGAGGAGAGATGATAATGGTGACATGGCGTGTTTGGTGTGGTTATCATCATGACTTGTTTTCCTTCTTGGAAGTGATTTTTTTTCTTATATTTTTTGTTTGAGATTATATCATGTTAATATGAAATCAGTATTTCGTCAAATCTTCTTCGCGTTCACAGGAGGAGAGGCAAAGGACGAGAGAGCGGAGCGAGAGTGAAGTGGAGTCCACATCGTCGGTACAAATGGAGATGCCCTTGGAGCAGATCGTAGAGGCGGAGAGGAGGGTGGAGCTGAGGGATCGGGGGATTATCGATATGGAGAATTTGGGGATGACTGAGATTTGCCAGGCGACGGATAAACAGCTCTTCCAGTTGGTCGAGTGGGCCAAGCATGTTCCCCACTTTAATGAGTTGAGCATAAGCGATAGGGTTATTTTACTTCGCGCAGGTGAGAAAAATTATTAATTTACTGTAAAAGTTAATTGAGGAGGTGTTTTTGTGGAGGAGGAGGTGATTTTAATTGGGATTTAATTTGATTTTTTGTAGGATGGAACGAGTTACTAATAGCTGGTTTCGCACATCGCTCCATCGACGTGAAGGAAGCCCTGGTACTAGCCAATGGACTTACGGTCTACAGGCATTCAGCTCATCAAGTATGTGTTGATAGAAAGTTAATTGATCTAGTGAAATTAATTATTATTATTCCCAATTAACTCTACAATTAACCTATTTTGTTGTTTAGGCGGGACTGGTTCATATTTTCGATCGTGTTCTCTCCGAAGTCGTGGTAAAAATGAAAGATATGAAGATAGACAAGGCTGAGCTGGGCTGCTTGAAATCCATCATCCTTTTTAATCCAGGTTAGTACAAGTCCATCTTAAAAACTGTAATCTTTCGGTTATCGATTGATAAGGTTATGAATGAATGATGCTCATTGATAACTTTTTTTTCTAAATGCTCTTCTTATAGACGCTCGAGGCCTAGTACAGTCGTCAATGGTCGTCGTGGAAAGTCTCCGGGACAAGGTCTACGCCACGCTGGAGGACTACACCCGCACCCACTATCCCAATGAAGCTGGCCGATTCGCCAAGCTCTTGTTGAGGCTTCCAGCCCTCAGATCTATCGGTCTCAAGTGTTTAGAACATTTGTTCTTCTACCGTCTCATTTCCGACACTCCAATAGAGCATTACCTTAAGGATAGGCTGCTGACACCGAACGACAACTAAAACTACTCGACTAAAATTAACTAAGAAAAACGCACGAAGGAGGAACAACATCAACTAACAATAAGAACGGGATGAAGGTGTCTGTCGTCAACAAAAATATTAATTAAAAAGTAGTTTAGTAGTCCATATGTCCTAATAATTAGTAAAAAAATGAAAAGGGAATGTTTATAATCAACTGGAAAGTGAACATCAGCCAAAGTGTACAAAAAAGAAATGAGAAGAGTATAATCCTTAAAAAATAATTTATTATCTTAAATCAAATCAAATCAATCGTGAAAGGAACAACTTAACTACAACTCTACAACTGCATGCATAAATAATATATTATGTGCTTTCAGGGAAAAGTTTATGGAAAAAACTAACGTAAAGATAACGATACAACTTCAATAATTCGATAACCAATCTTTCTCCTAGACTTTTAGGATTCGATTTTATCAACCAAATTGTAATTGGACACAAGCTATAATTCTCTCTCGTACTTAACACTGCAGTTATCACAGTACTAATTACTAAGCTAATTATCATTATCGTTATTGTTGTATGATTGTCATTGTCAAATCCTCTTTTTTTTTCACACTGCCTATATAGCTATTTTAGTAGGATGGAAAGATGTTCATATGCTCCTATATTTTTCAATGTCAGCGAGAAAAAATTCCAAGTTATAATTTTTAATCTTATCTTCTCGCCCTGCTTGAGAGAAGCCCACCTAAACCTGGTTGTGTCAATAAGATTGGTTTAGAATAGATTTTTTAATGCTGACATGACATCACTTCTCAAAAGTCCTTGACCATATTTGCCCAACCTGATAAAAAAAATTTCTCGTCTTAAATTATATAAAAAAAATATCTCTTCTTAATGGCTGATAAGGTGCCAAGTAAAGTAAAATTATCTTTAAATGAACCAGGTTTTCTTTTTAGTATTTCAACCAAATATTAAATAATATCTGCTTGCTCTACTGTCACACTGACATGAGTTAGTAGACTAAATATTGACAAAAAATATGTTCAGCAGTTGATTATAATTATTTTACTCTTGTACTATTTCGACTTGCATGTGAGGGAAAAATACTCTGAATTAATTATTTTTTACTGTTAATGTATGTTTAATATCAAGTTAAATGAGTTAAATGTCTTCTTCTTGTACTCTTACATCTTTTCCTGTTTTTCTTTCAGTGGTTATCTTGAGAAAAACAGGTTAAGTTTCAATTTTTTCTAGTGACTTACTTGTTCAAACTTTTATTTTTACTTGGTGGTTTAGCATGAACCATATTTGTAAGGTCAGGGAAAGCCAATAATAATTAATCAATTAGATTTTTCTAATAGTTAGATCAACCATTTTTCTACAAAAATTTTATCAAGAAATAATCCCCTCTTAGCTCTGTTCTGAATCATGTTAAGTGATATGATATGATTGATATTGATAAGCCAGGCCACTATGTTTCCCCCTCTTCATTTATAAAAAAGTATCGCTGCTCGTTATTATCGTGAACTACTTTATACTTTGGACTTTGTATTTATATGTTAGTTTAGCTCTAATTTGTAATTAGGTATTTCTCCCTCAGTTATAATTATTTGTTACTTGTTGTACATTATTACGAAATTATAGTAAAACTTTTTCGGTATCTACTATCTATAGTTTGTGTACAGCTATATGTTTTTTTTAAATATTGTTAAATGGGGTTTATGAATCGTCGTGCGTGTAATTCTCCTCCATCTTATCTTGATGATTGGGAGTCGAAAGTTGTGTAAAAGGGATTTTCCAGAAAAAAATAATGCGGGGGAGGGAAGCTCCTTTTTTCCTGGCAAGTTCCACACATTCGGTTGTGTACCTGTGATTACTTTATCGTATATCGTGTTGTCGCGTCGCTAGCTCCAGAGTAAAAATGTAGTGGATTTTTTATTAGCAAAGAATAATATTTCGAAATCAACAATAATCGTTGCAAATGTAATGTCATTAAATGATGTAAAAAAAACTCTATATACCTATTAGACATTTAGTGTATCGTGTGTAAATGTACTAAAAAATTATATATAATATATCCTATTTTGAAAGCTCTATAACTCTGTAATTAATTAAGCTATATATAATTGTTACTATTATTATTATCCTTAATTATTGTTATTATACAAAGAAAAAAAGATGTTATTTCGTTTTTTAGTTAAATAAAACTAATAAATATATATCTGTAACTGGAATCATTTGTATTAGGATTTAGAATAAGGTTAGGTTTAGCATTATTAGCATGCTCGCATTTTAGATTTTTAGCAAGATTTATATTCGGTAAAAAAAAGTAATGGTATTATCGTGAAAAAATTACCAAAAAAATACACAAATATAACTAAAAAATATATATTATATTATATTATATTATGGAGGAACACAATAAATAAGAAAAAATAATTAGTGGAGGGAGGAGGAAACTACACAGGAAATTATGCAAACTGTGCTATTATCGTTTAAAAAATACTGATATAACTATCGTCGTTATAAATTAAAAGATAGAGAGATAATAACGTTAATAAAAAACTCAATAATCAACTCAGATGCTTTATCTGAAAGAAAGAAAAAATTGATGAGGATTGAATTGAAGATAATTATTTTAATCATAATTAAAGTTAAAAATTAAACTGGAATCTAGCATTGGGCATATGAAATGGAATGCATTTTTTGTGTCGAATGGATTGGGTGCTTTCACTCTCGCTGGATGCGATGAACAAAGGAACGTTAGCCTGGCCTATTTGTCGTTTACGCCTTTTAGCATAGGATGATTTTTTCTCTCTTCGCCCCGTTTGGGAAGCTGGGAAGCGGGAGGTTTATATTTAGTCAACTTTCCCTAGTTCAACTACAGCTGAAGCTGGAGCAGATAAGTTGTTATCATCGGGGGATTGGGGAGTCCTGGGTGCATTTATTCTTTTGAGTGGTCATTTTTTTTAAAGATTAATTAAGGAGATAAGTGCTTTTACGAAAAGGTAATGGTAAGAATCCTAATGATTTGTGGAGGGGGTGAGGGAGGAAATGAGTTTGGAAATATTTAAAATACAAAATGATTTGTTTTGTTGATGAAGTTGTGATTAGTGTATGTAGTTTGTTTTGATTTTGATTAGTTAGTTAAATGCTGATTTTAATTGTATTTTATTTGTGTGCAGGACATGAGCACGAGGCTCCCAACCCAATTCGATGTCTCCCCGAAGGAGCGTCGTTTGGTGGAGGAGAGGGCGAAGATAAGGTCGGAGTTCAGGCAGCAGTGGCTGAAGGCCAGCACTAGTCCATGGAGGCATGGACATGGAGGTTATGTTGTAAGCCTAGAGTATAATTTAATGAAGCTCAATTAAGTTATCCATTTCTTTAAGGAAAAACCCGGCCTAAAGTAATTATTTTTACTTTCAGTTTGACCCCGCCCTGCAACGCTGGCAGTCCATGAGGTCCCAGCAATGGTACTACTTCAAGCCGCATCCAAAGTCGTTCTTCTACACCGCCTTCGTCGTCGTCACTTGTCTTGGCTATGGTCACTGGATCCATCTTCGGAGGGAGGGGAGGGATAGGGATTATCGTCAGGGCTTGGTGGCTTACCGAGACCGAAAATATAAGTTCGTGTAGTGATATGATTAGGATTAAAGACAATTTAACTAAAAGGAACTAGCCGACTTAAAGTCATACCTTCATTCAAAAAGTTATAGCTGGGACGTGACCGTAGTAGTAAAAATCTTTATAATGCATTATTTCTTTAATTAATTTTAGAAGTTAGTTTCGATGTGTAAATGTGAGTTGTATTATTATGAAAAATAAAATGTGTAGTTAAATTAATCGAACAAAGATGTATTGTGTAGATAAAAAAAGGTTCCTCATTTTTTTGTACACTTCACAATTCACAAAAGCTCAGGCTCACTCAAGGTGAAACATAAATATCTAGGGAAAATGCATTTTTTTTGTAAAATTAAATGGCTTATTTCTTCGTAATTCATACTTATTGGGAGAAAGTGACTCGAGGCAATTCGAGTGAATATTTTTGTCAATTATGCGTTGCACAAAATATGGCGATGGCGGGCGGAAACCGCCAATAATGAAGCTTTTTAAGTGTACAAAAAAGTTCTAGTTTATTTCATTTCATTAGGGTTACGGAATTCTTAAAATTAGCTGGTTTGATACATGACAGGTTTAAAGTTTGTAGTTGTAATCTGGTTGCTTTCCATCAAGGGCATTCAGTATTCGGGCATAACTCCCTTGAATTCATACCTAGTGTTCCCCGCATAGTCCCTGCAATGATCCGGAGGGGCCTGTGTGCCCAAATACCTCTTCTTGGTAATCCTACATGGTTCAGCTCGCCACGCAGGTAGTCGCTCTGGATGCTTAAGCGACTTGTAAGGGTAGAGTTGTCGGGGGAGGTGCAACGACTGCTTCGCAGGTCTGTAGGTCAGTATGTTGCCAGTTGTTCTGGAAGAATTCGGAAGAAAAATATGAGCATCACTGTCAATGTCACCAAAAGAAATGTTTTATGTAATATTTTAAGAACGGATGGGAACTTACAGGTTTTCAAATCTGGGATTGTTCCTCGGATTCCGACAAGGATGTGGATCACCTTCTCTGTAGTAAAGCGAGCAGTCATCGCAGTTAATCTTTGGGTTTGCAGGCTTCTTAAACAGGGTCATCTCCCGGATCTCCTGGACCATCTCCTTGTCCGAAGCCCTCCTACAAGTAGTATAATCCTCGGGGTACCTCCGCTTTGGATAGCTTTCCTTGTACTCCGTGATATAGCCAGTGTTGGCATACAAGTCCCAATCATTCGGGAGAAGGGGAACCTGTGGGGACTTCCGATAACCCAACTGGGTCAGATTGCCGAATGAGACTGCATTATCATTTTGGGGTGTCCAATTCGCCCCCTGGGCTAGTCTCCATCTCTTCCAAGGCTTGGGCTTGAGGGCAGCTCTCCTCACCTCCCAATTGTGCATGAGGTCATAGGTCGTCGTGTAGTTTTGGAGGTATTGACAGTAATCCTCGGTGTTTCGTAAGAGATCGGAGCCCTGTCCTTCGGCCTCCAAGCGACGCTGATCGACCACTGGAGGGAACTGCTTTTCCTGGTCTTGGAGGCAGTAGGGCTGATAGTCTGTCTTGTAGATTGTGGGGCCGATGCATCTTGGGCAGAGGGTCTTGTACTGGCGGCGATCCTCAAACCAGTTGTCCACCAATACTCGGGTGTTGTACCGGGGCTCTGGGCCAAACGTCTCACCGGGCTTTACGGGGCGTTGGAAGAATGAAGTGTCGGGTGCTTTCAGACCAAGCTCTCTGAACCGGTCTGCGGTTGAATGGAAGTTGGAGCCCATGCCGGTGCCCTATTGACTGAACTTGATATGATATGGATATGATAAGAAAAATTACTGAAATGGATGATTAATTATTGAAAAAATATGTACTAAAGGGGGATTATGCTGACGGTATATTTTTGTTTTTTTATCTGATTTTGATTCGAATTTTTTATGAAAACGTTTTATGATTTTTTAAATAGTGAAATGCATTTGTTTTGTATTAAATAAAAGTAGCCCATCAAGTTGGATAGAATTTCATTTTATTCATGTGCATAGTCCAGAGGTTTGCTGGTTTCCCTGGAATAGAGCCAAAAACCACTTTCGAGTCTTGACCAGCTTTAAAAATGCAATAGCATCTAAACAATTATATATAGCTCTTGTTAAAATGAATAATTTAAAAAAAGCACTTTTATTCACATCAATTCATAACTTGAACATAAATAAATTGGAATGACATACTCATACAATACGATTATGGAAAAATACGCATACATACATCAACACAAAAAGATCACTTCTTACATTGGAGATTAGGAATAAGTACTCGACTTGGTCGATTTGGCGGCATAAAATACATACAATATTCCCTCAGTTCTCACTCGAGGATACTTTTTAGAAAAGTTACATTCATATTCGTAGACATAACATTACAACAATTGAAAGAAAGACTTAAAATAGAAAAACTTCATTTTTATATCTTAACTATTAAGAAAAAATACCCTAAATCTTAAGAGTCGGTGCGATATGCATCCAAAAAAATCTACAAAAAATTAGCTACGCTGATAAGCGGAAAAAATTGACATCGAAAGCAGCGCTTCAACACCCAAAAAGCACATATTGAAAATTGACAAAACTTACATTTTATCTGACTAAAACGATTTGCATAATGCAAAGAAAACTAGCTGCATATTTACACGATATTACTACCTCACTGACCGTTTAAAAAGATTTATTAGTTAATTTTCAATGGTGACTTTTTAAAAGTGGAATGTTTTAATAAATATATTTGGATATTTCATTCACAAGAATTGATTTTTTTCTCATATATGTAAAATATTTCGTTTTGGACCACGAACCCAAACCTAAAGTTTTGATTGTGACAGGAAGAAATGTGTAATTGAGGTTGTCAGATATTTCCCTATAAGCATTTTGATACTTTCTCCTGCGCTGCTTTCTTCGATACCGTTCTTTGAGCCTTAGCGGTTTAAAAAATATATTATGGAAATTATTCCGATACATAATTTTATTTTTTGGAAGAGAACAGCATCGAACTCCTTAGAATATTTGACTACAGATGATAGTTTATATTAGATCCCCGTAACGTTTACCATAGATCTCTGCAATATTCCTGACGAATAAATTATATGTTGCTTTACGTATTATCACTTTATCATTGGTATTGGTAGGTATTTACTTTAGAGGATATACTTTAGTTAATTATGCTGCCGATATATATGTTGTCTATCTTTTTCTGATTTTTTATTGCCGTATAATAAATATTGTTTGCGAATCTATTTGCAATTAAAAACATTAAGACCTCATAATTTACGACATCAAATTCTTAATTCGAAATCTGCTGCTAAATTAATTTTTTAACGGTTTATTGGACGATCCCACGCCCACCAAAATAAACTCTATTACTCTAATTTATTCTTACCATCGATAAATAGTGGGTATTATCTCAAATTGCTAATATATATATCTCAAACGTTTAAAGTAAGCTAATACTTTCTAAATACAATTCTAAATTTGGTTATTGTTATTAGTACAAATTGTGCTTATAATACCGGCAACACTCCCCCGTAGTAAGGCTAGACGGCTATTCGTTGTTTTGAATACAATAGTGGTTTTCCATTCCGTGAAGGATTACAAATTACAACGCACAAATTTTTTTAAAATATCTTTAAATATGAAAGGAAATTTTTCTCCAGGAAATATTTCAAGGAATCAAAAGTTTTTATACAGAACCTCATTACAATATTTTTTAACCCTAAATATTTAAAGAGAATGCTCATTGTTACTACACCTCATATCATTAAATTTAAATTAAAACATCATATTAAATATAATGCAGCATAAGAATTACATATAATAATTACAAGAATAGTTCAGGTAACCAGCTTGTCACTTAATTAGGAATGGATATTACATACTACGGGGACCATTTAATCTCAAATAGATATTCCTAATACATATTTAAGTATTGTTCTTTTCATATCACACTGTTGAAGTGGAATGATAAATAGGAATTTACAAACAATTGCTTGAACAAATAACACATTATTGATTCATAGAGCAATTAGGATGTAATTTAGTTTTTTGTGCTTGCTCAGTTACTTCTACTAATAATAAATCTTATTTGGCAACAAACACGTAATATTAATCATCAGTCAAGGTATTCTGGCTGAAGGCACTAGCATGTTTGCATACGTATATATTATCTATCCAAAGGCTTGTTCTCTTCTAGTACCAAAGCTTCGATAAATACTAAAATAAAATAAAAGACCGCAAATTAAACAAAATTTCAAAAAAATGTGCAACAAATAAAAATTTTTTAATCACAATCAAGTGCACACCTGTACAACTTATATGATAGCTTACAAATAGCTAAAACTATTCCGGCGGATTTAACGACATCCTCAGCCATTGCAAACCAGGTTGCAAAATCCCATCCATTAGCTGCTGCTGTATGGAGAAAAGGAAAAAGAACATACATAACGAAACAGTAGAATTTTTTACTCCTAGTATCTTACTACCAGTTAAGGCTGCGCGGAGCAAAAATACCAATGCAACCAGAAATGTCATGCTGTAGATAGGGGAATTTTTACCAAGTTATATGCACCCTCTTTTGTCCTTTCTCCTATCTACTGTGCAATTCAAGGGAAATATGCCGTACTACAACTCGAGGTTTCTATCTATATTCTATTTTTCCCTAAGGAATAAAGCGTCCAACTACAATATGTCATAATAATTGTAAGGTAATACAACCGAAGATTTAATACAGATATAGTTTTTAAAATTCACCGTTAAAAAAGAGTTCATTATTTGTGGTAAAAAACACACCGAATTTAGATTTTTCCTTTTCACACTTCAAATGGCTCATAATTTTAATTTACTTTGTCACAATTGATAAATAAGGTGGTAAAGAATTTATATTCCGTTAAAATGCAGTCCTAAAAATTGTGGGGTCCTACTAAGGTAACCCTTAACGATAGTTGTTATAACTAAAAAGAAAGAGAGCAACAAGTCAATGGTAAGAGTTGACATAATCTGTGAATGGTTCACCTTACTATCAATGATACAATTCCATCGCGATAAGCTAAATTATAATAAGGCCAAAATCAACCGACCTAACTAGAATGCCTACTCTTTCGAGTCTATAAAAATCATTTCATCACATTCCAAATTTAAAAATCGTATAGCTTGCTTGGGAACCTTTCCTTGTTAGTTCAATATCAAAATAAATGCTCCAAAGAAAATACTTTTTTTTATTTTCAAAGTCAGATGACCCTTTTAAACTAACGCGGGAGAGGTCCCAGGCCCTAGTCGCACCCAAACAAACGAAGTATGTTTTCTGGGTCAAATAATAGCGCTGATTCCGAATCTGAAGTCGTTTTTCTGATCGGTGTATGTTTAAGGTACAACGGAGCATTTTCATGTGTTAGGTAACTCTAATAACCTACCAATAAACATATCTATTATAAGGCAAAATAAGGCGTAGAATTCGAATCTGAAACATGTTTATAAAAATATTCAATAGTTTTGAAGATATTGAAAGTTTAGGTGTGGAATTTACTTTCTTGCTAAAACTGATTTTATATTTAAAATCTGTGTATTTTAATTAGTCATTTTTGTTATTTTGCTTTTAAAAAATCTTCAAACTCAATCGTGTTACTCAACTCAACCATGTTAACATATGGGATGGCTCCCTTGTGTCTTTAAGTTCCACCGATCAGCAAAATGACTCAGATTTCAGATTCGAAATCAGCGCTATTAATTGACCCAGAAAACATACTTCGTTTGTCTGGGTGCGACTAGGGCCTGGGACCTCTCCCGCGTAAGTCAGAATAGCTAAAAAGGTTCGGTACATAACGTTAATAGCACCAATAAGAAATAAATGGGATTAAATCAATTTAAAAATTATTTGGGATATTACCTGCCTCTGCGTTCTCGTCCATCCTTCCAATGTGCAGATAAGACCTGCCCAAAACTCCTTTCCAATTAAATTAACCCAAAAACTATTTAATTGCTAACTTCCCGCAATAACTTACTATAAAGTTAAACTATTTAAACAGCTAATTTCAAGGGGGCAAAATATATATAAAAAAAATAATAAAACTAGATAGAAAAAATTGGGAGGTGAGTTGGCAATGGAGGAAGACAGATCAGCGGCTTTTTCCAGACTGAATTCTCCAGAAAAGAGAAAGCCTACCCATTTTTGCAATGGGAAGCTGACGAAAGGCTTCATGCTATATTTCACTGGCTGCCATATCATGTTTTTCTTATAGACCTATCTTTTCATACATACTTCCACATAATATGTGGAGTAGTCGTATAGTTGTGGAAGGTAAGGAAGTACAAAAGCGTTCCAATATCCTTGCAACTTTCTTCCGCTTTTCCCTTTACCGGTTAATATGACTTGTCTACATTTCAGCACATGCGAAAGTACATGCATATAAAGTGAACGAAAGCTTCCTTGTACTCGACAAAGGAAGTCATTTCCACGTCAGTATAAGCGTTGGAGGGGAAGAGCCTTTAGATTCTGATTTTATAGCGCTAAAGCCACTTATATATAGTCACGCTTTCATATTGAAGGATAGGATGTGCTGATTATTCAATAGACTTGCACTTGATAGTTAAATGCATTTTGTAGGACTATTTGTTAGTATTATACCCAATACGTATCTAGCTATATACTTTTTCGGGAAAATATGTACATTTCCCATCCTTCTAAAGCTCACGGTTTCACATAGAATAAGTACCGGTATTTGAGTACATTGGAAATACTATAATTTGCAATGCAGAGCTTTGTATAGCTAGTACAAAAGGGAATATGGATGCATATGAATATCTACATAGGTAGTTATATTTCTCCCTTATTTAAAAAAATACTAATGCAAATATAAACTTTCATAAAACTTTTTGTATTTATTTCCAACTTGGTTTTGATTCCGGCTGCTAACAAATTGAAAAAGGGTTAAAAACAAGTAATAATTCAACCCTTCAGTATAAACGCTGAGCAGGGCCCATGCTGGACTTGACATGGAGGGAGCGCACATTTTGCCAGTGTTTCTTTAGCAGAGACACCAAGAAGTTGATGGCCATGTGGACGTTTTGAGCGAGCTCATCCGCGGTCATCCCAACATGACCTACTGCAACGCAAAGACAAAGAACCTGAAACACGAGAGAAAAATTTATTTAATTAAAGTGAAAATGGCAAGCACACAATATCCCACAATTATAGTATAATATTATCATTATTTTTCATTAATGATGGCTACCTTCTTCATCTGAAACTTGATTGTTGCTTTCACCTCATCCACTTTAGAAAGCATAGACTCCTGATGAGTCAGCAACAATGGGAACTTGCCAGCTTTGTTCAGACCAGGGCCCAACAAACGGGGGATTTGCTTGATGAGGGACTCACTCGCGAGAAAGGCGTCGTATGACTTGGCTAAAGTAAATGGTAAGCATAAATTATTTTAGGCAGAGGCATTTATTATTACTTTTTAGCAGTTTAATTAACTTCATTTATTTTTATTCTTACCAAGCTTCTTGACCAGCTTCTTTTGCTTATTGAGCTTCTTCAGGGCCTCGGCATCCATGCATGGGATGTTATTGGATTTAGCTTCATCGCAATGCTGTTGGTCTCCGAGAACACATACACTCATTTTGGTTCTCGGGATGTTTTTCAGTCTTTAAAACAATTAATTGTTTGTTTCAATTTGGGTTCAGATAACAAAAGTCATGTTCCGAACCAAGCCACGCGCAATTATATGTAGCTTAAATGACTTACTTGACAGTCCCACTGAAGCGCTTATCCTTTTGGGGGTCATAGTTCTTAAGTCCAATTTGGAGCTCCACCGTCTCCACAAACTTTCGCTTTTTCTCTTGCGAACCCAGAATGACGGCATTGACGCACTCAAAGAGCGTGTCTTTTGACACTTTGCTACTGCATTATTTTTAAAAGACAAATATTTTTATTACCATTTTAATAAAACTGCTTTCCCATCATAAAAAACGATCCATTATAAATTAGCAAATTTAAATACATAAGAGGAAATATAATATATCATACCTCATGATGATTCTAGCCTCTAATCCAACTTTTAATCACTGATAATATTTAACTTTTTTTAATTAACGCAATTATTTCCCTTACTTTGCAATAGGACCGAGACCCCACCAGGACAAAGCTACAGAATATGAATAGCCAATATGAAAAAACACCCGAGAATGTGGATGCAGTGCATGCGAGCAAGTTCGAAAATGAGCTCTTCAGAAAAAATAGGATGGGCTTATACAACGATCCAGAAGACTTCGGTAATTCGGAGTAATCGGTTCGGGAGTCGGGAGATGAAGGCAAGAATAGAATAGGGGAGAATTTCAACATTCTGAATCAAAGTACCCCAGCCATGCGTCAACTTACTTAGGTATGCATATATTACGCATCTGTACATTTTATTCGGTTTTGGCTACAGCCATGTAAGATGTTGATGATATTAGATCTTTATTTTTTTACACTCATTTTATATCAGTTTTCTACGATATAGTTAACTAGCCTCTTTTAAGTTAAGTTTATTAACCGCCGGCATTATTATATCCTTTTGCTAGAGTCCTGTTGGCGCACCACTGCTCTATCTCGGGCAACGCGAAGACATAGTCCTTGAGGGCCTGGAGTCCGGGAAAGTCATCCAGAATGTTGGGCCCAATCATTTCGGTTGCAACGTCCAGAAAATTCGCGACCACCAAGTCCGCGTATGTTAAAACTGGGCCTGGAAAATAAATAAGTGGCTGGTCAAATATAATTTTTTAAGGTGATAATTATTTTTTTAAATGTAATTAGTCTCACCCGCCATAAACCTCCCAGAGGACTCCTCCAAAAGGGTTTCAAACTTTTCGAGGTATTTTGGGAGGTGGACTTCGAGAAGGTCCTTTCTCATCGGCTCCTTTTTCTTCTGGCTGGGCTCATTTGCGAAATCCCGAAATACTAAAAAAATTTAACAAGAAGAAACATAAATTTAAATCTCACTGACCATTACGGTCCCGTTTTTCTTACATTTTACTCACCCGTGTGACGGACAATGTCTGGCGTTTTTGTTGTGAAGCATTCTCGATAAGACACAGCACCTAAAATATTTAAAACATGCGGGCATTAAAATTACAGCTCAGTCAGTTAAATTAGTTAAATGTTCTAAAAATGTATCGTTTTCGCTAGGCGTACAAAGCCGACAATCGTAAACAAGGTCGGTTGCCTCGTCCGCACGAGCTGCCTCCATATCGGTCAAGCTATATGTGATAAATTAATTTTTAATTAACGTGACCAATTTTTGGATGAACATGATTAAGTTATTAATTTTTTGCTAAATAGGATACCCGTTGAATCCTAGCCGTCTCGCGACAAACCGCATGACAGTGTGCACTTGGCTCAGTTCCTGATCGTCAAACTGGAGAATGGGAAGTTGACCAACGTTTTCCACATATTCTGGGGTAAAATGAGACATTTCAGATTGACATCTTCTGTTAATTAACTCATCATGCGTGATTAACTGTTAATTATACTTACGCTTTTTCCTTTCATTCCACTCAGCGATAGGGATCCTCTCATCTATGAATGGGATCCCGGACAAGCAGAACATCCATCTGACGGGCTCCGCCAATCCTCTAATGTCAAAGTAGATAAGCCTGTACGGGGGAACTTCTTCAGCTTCGTCGGACATTTCTTAACAAAAAAAAATATAACTTCCAAGCTGGAATTCTCAAGTCAATTCACAAAACAACAACCGGAAATCTGACAAGATCACGATATTATTCTTAGCAGTGCGTCGTCCCACAAACAAATTGAAATGTAAAACGTACCCCACAACCCTTTTATACCCATGTCATGGGGCTCAGTCCAGTTGGCTAGATGGATTATAATGGAAATAAATAATTAGGAAAATGAAGGTTTACGCAAAATTCTTGAAACTTCACCTTGATCAATGATCACGAAAGTGGGTTACCGTTACCATTACCATATTAAATGAAGCCGGCTTCATCCAAATGGGTCATCAACTGTCAATATCATCAGGATCGTGAGCAAAATCTCTGGAGATTTTGGCTATTACTTTTGCTTAACTTCTGGAAATAGAAGTCAGTCATAAATTAATTGAATTACAAAATCAAATCAATTGGAAAAGCCACCCAAGTATAACTTTTCCCATAAATCAAATTACAATATTAACAATATGATTTTATTAATAACAGTTGAACAAAGTGCATTCATCCTTCACTGTCAATTTCCCCTTTCGTGGCATTGTTTTTGGTTGTGTGTGGCCCGATCTCACTTTCTTCACAATTTCGTCACTTTTTTGAGCAACATAAGCCATTTCATCCTTTCTGTAATCAAATCATTCATTACCCATTCATACCCAAAAACCCAAGCCATATGGGTATAGGTAGATGTTTTTTTTTTCTGGTGACCTCGAAAAAATTCATAAAAATTTCTATTTCATTTGCAGACACTTAAAAAGCCCCTCTTTTTTATACATTGTTGGAAAAATGCATGTAAATTCGAGTTTTTATTTTCATTTACGGAAAAACCTGTCTTCAGTCATTTGACTCTCATCGTCAGTTCATCTTTGATTTGGAGCTTTGCCATTTATTTGCTATTGAAATTTTAACTATATTTTTCTAAAACTTGATTATCATCTCATATCATTTAAGTCCCCTTCCCTTTCGTTCTTCATAAAGTGGCCATATGTGTAATAGTAAATTGGCGGCTGTACAATGGTTCATACACCTGTTCATATTAAAATATTAATCCCAGCTGAAAAACGCATGTCTCAAACGTGATTATTTAAACCTGTCTTGAAATAGTTGAAATGAAACAGAAGTCAAGTCACTTTCATCTTCATTTGAAGAAAAAAATGGCAAAAAACCACCAGAGATAAATCTTGAAGAATTACTGTAGCATAATCACAATGGGATTGGGATGGATGGGGGATGTATGTATTTGCTTTACATCTATTTTTTTTGTATAATATGATCATATATTTTTTGGCCAAGTCGTGCGTGCGAATGTTTTTGCAAAGGTTGAACTTTTAACCAAAAACCAAAAAACCACGCATTTGTCTGCATCGCAATTGCAATCAACGAGGTTTAGTAAAAATCGAAAGTTATTTTACGAAGAGTGCAAATTAGGTACTGATCATTCGAGAAAAAACAAGGGGATGAGGCTGAGCCCTTAAAAACACCACATATTATGAGAATGGATCATCGATCTTATCGTGCCATGATAATCATGGCATCATCATTCATCTATTCATCATCATCCTCTTGAAAAAAAATGTTTTTTTTTGTAAAGTTGAATCTGTTTTTGACACTGAACTCAAAACATGAATCACTCTAACTTGCTTACAAGATCCCTTGTAATTGTAAAATAGTTAGATAACACTCATAACAGTAAATAAGTTAATTAAGCATAATATATATAGTTTAATTTATTTAACTAGGTAGAAATGCCCATTTTCACGAAGGAATAATGATCAGGAATACGTATTAAGTAAGATCTATTTTTAACTGAAAAAATTGTTTTTCATCTAATTTGAGTAAATAGTTTTTTCTTGTTCTACTTAAGTAAATCAGGAGTGATTATGTTGATTGTAAATTGCTTTGCTAATTTTATTCTGTAACAGATATTACTTAACTCTGATCTGATGTAAAGGGCGTGATTACACTAGCCTCTCCATATTTAGTATTAGTCATCATATCTTAACTAACGCAAACGTTAATAATTTTTTCCAAATATTTAAAAGCCTATTTAAGTCTCCATCTTCGATTAGCTTCCCCTTTCATGTTTCAATTTTGATTCACCATCCCCATAAAAATCCATCTTACGAGGAGTTATTTTCATGTAGGAAATAAAAAAGTTCTAAAAATTTGATTACTACCAGAGAATTTCCTCAGTTTTGATAAGCCAATTCAAATCCAATGTTAACATATGAGTCATGTCATGTCTCATGAATAATACGTAATGATAAGGAATGAGCTAATACAAAGTACAATGCTCCTTTTTTTTATTGGGTTGAGCCATGTCATAAAAGCCATAATTTTCCCCTAAATTATTATCAGCATCCCCCTCCACCGCATCAACATCAACATCAACAACGGCCAAAGAAGAGTGATATGGACAGAAGAATAACTTTCACATTTTCCGAACAAAAGCCAACAATCAAATTAATAATCCGCTGCTTTATCCTGTTAAATTGTTTTTGAGCAGAGTCCAGGAGAGAGATCTTTTGTTGGCTTGAAAGATGACTGACGATGAGATTTTATTTGACCGGTCATCATTATTTTTTTTATCTCGAGGAGGAAAAAACTTTCATCTGTATTCACAATAATTAGCTAATAACTTCATTATTAAATAATACAAATCAGTCAAAGAATGACATTTGGATTTTTTTACTCATCATCATGAATGAAAAGACGATTGATTGATCGATAAGCATTTGATTCAGATGCGGTATCACATCACCCCAACGATAAGTCCCATCCCATCACTTTCTTCACACCATTTTTTATTCTCACGTAATGATAAATAAAGCAATAAAAAATAGAAACTAATCTTGAGTGAGAGATGTAACCAAACAAATAAAATTACAAATTGTAATAT
>JAQGAG010000277.1:0-18455 GCA_034696835.1 Lepidocyrtus lignorum
TGGGAATGTGCTAGCATAATCAGGACTGGAATTAGTTCGCCTGAATTGGAATGAATTCCGGAACACTTTATACTCTATAATCCTTGTATCACTCCTTTCCTTATCTACTTTCTCACGTTACCCCCAATTAATTCTACACGAGAGAGAATGCCGAACAACGCAAAGCGACCACACACACAGCTACGGTTATAATAATTAACTACAAACACTAGTCGAATGTGTCACAACAATGCAATGCAGTATGCAGTGGGTGGTTTTCCGTAATGTTTATTCAGTCCCAGCGCCCGGCCCAACCATTTTTATAGTATTAAACTTTGGCAGTGGCACATTATCACCATATTTCATTCATTATCTAACCATAGTCATGTCATCATATTCATCATCACTAAATAAGCCAAAGACCAAACAAATGAATATTGGGGAATAAAAAATGTGACGAATCTATTCACCTGAATTTTGTCCCTAGCTAATTGTCATCGTCAGTAATATTTACTTTGTTGCTTAATCAACCATACGAACCCGAACCCACCATGCCATCATCATCTCATCTCCTCATTCATGACATGACGTAATCTTTGGGAGCGGATCGGGATCAGAAGGCTCAAGCTCAAGAAATTTTCCCTTTTTACTATAATTCCTACGCATGAATCATAAACTCAAATGTAAAGAACGGATAATATTGCACACAACAATGCAATTATGCATTATGCAAACACTATGCAAAACTGACACAAACTTACTGCCTTCTTCAGTCAAAACACTCTCAGACACTAGACACAGACCAGAGATATCCATATTCGTCTTTTTCACACAAAAATTAACTAGAATGCAAATTTTCATGAATTTTGGCGTTGTACAAAGTTGTGAATTGCCTTGTCAGAATATTGCAATGCATAAATATATTATGCATAAAAAGATCCATAAAAAGATTCCATATAGGTATTCATATAAGAACTCGATCGCATAATCCCATTCTCCGCGTATAACCTGGCTATATGGCATGGCATATACACGCGTATAGTAATAGTTCTATCCACTTCTATCTTCTCTGCTTACGTGTTTTTGTTATGCATATAACTTTTATTGACAGAAGAAGAAAGTGAGTACGGCACGGCTGGCTAGATGATGTGATGTGAGCATAGCATAGCATAGCAGAAGTGAACTTACACGATCTCGCGATCGAGAAATAATGCTTTTACATAAATATAGGTGCATTTAAAGTTAAAGTTAAAGTAGGTATTATCAATAAGATAACATTGATATACGATATACCTTACGTACTACGTATCGTATATTTAACGAAGAGGTTAGTTTAGGTTCCAAAAAGGTGCATGTGTTGATGTTAGTGTTTATTTTAATAGAACAGCTTGGATTTATTTGGATTTTAGGATACTTTAAGTCTGGGTTGGGTTGGCCAAATTGCACTGGGGAACAGTTATTTTAAAGTTGTTTAGATTGGTTGATTTAAAACAGTTTAAATATTTTAAGTAACTGTAGAGGAACATTTTATATTTACTTAAGTCAATTGTGGAGGAATATGTTTAGGTGGAGGGATGATTGAGATGTAGATAGAATCCTGTTGTTGACGCTTTTAAGATTTTAGTTGCTTTAATTGTGAAGTTAGAAGGTTTCATAATTCATAATTAGTGTGGGGAGTTAAACAATAATTAAAGATGGATCAGGAAACGATTGATGAGCTACTGGGGGAAGTGGAGGTTGATGGAGGGGGTGATGTGGATAATCAAAATGATGATTGGTAAGTGCAGTTAAATATTCCTAAGTGAACTAATATGTAATGAATTTTGATGAATGTGATAGCAAATGGTTGAAGTTGTCCATATGGTGTAGAATTGAATAGTTAACCAAGATACCTATCTAATTCTGAATGTCTTCGAATCTTGTATTTGTAGGGAGATAGTTTTATCCTTGGAAACATCCCTCCAGCTAATGGAGGACTCCTCCGGTGGTGGGTCAGGAATTGTCGATGTTTACAACGGTACTGGAGTGGATCGCATTGTTGACATTTGCAAAGGGAGGGCTATACCCAGTCATTTGAGAGGAAAGGTAAAAAAATGACAAGATTTGTCATAGCTATATGTGGAGGGAGTAATTGGAGGGACTGGACTGGGGTTTTAGTAAAACTGATTTGTTGAAAGCGTTTCCATTTTGAAATGAATTTGTGGTATGATTACGTTCTTTGGTGTTTACATAGGTGTGGAAAGTGCTTTTAACGGACGGGATGCAGGCGCGCCATGAAGAGTTGATATCAGTTTTTGAAATGAGTAATGAGCAGCAAACTTTAAGGGATGACTGTCAGCGATTTGTTGGTGAGTTACGTTGATTAATAGTAAAATTACATTGGGGCGGCTTTGAAGCGCTTTTCTCCTCTTTCAACAAGTTAAGCTATAATTGTTTTTTTCTATTTGTAGAAACTGCAAACCTTTCCAACCCTGCGGAGGAACTTCCTGCGTTAACCTCCATTCTGGAATCAATTCTAACTACTTTTATCAAGGCCACGACTGAACAATACGTGCAGGAAAAGAACCTTCATTACCTCCATTTGCTGAAGCCCCTCGTGACCCAGATAAGCTCAGAAAGTGAGCTGTACACGTGCTTTACGAACTTGGTTCGAGACTATATTCCAAAAGATGTGATCAACAAGGACGGACTACCGTTCCATATCTTTCGATTGTTACTTTTATACCATGAGCCAGAAGTCTGTTCTTTACTGGATAGTTTGAGGATAAGTACGGGCTCCTTTGCGAAAAGCTGGGTAAAATTATAGTTTAATTATAGTAAACAAGTAATTGAGAATTTATTGGGACATGTACCACTATTTTTATTTTTCTAATGTAGTAATTAATAATTACATATTTTTTACAGTTCGCCACATTGCTTTCTTCAGTCATCTCCAACCTAGAGTCGGTATTGGTGCTATGGGACATATATTTTCAATATCGGGATCCCTTTTTAATCTACTATTTAGGAATTGTACTGGTGGTAAATGCCAAGTAAGTCTTACTTCTCTTCTATTGAAGTAGTACATTGATATTAACAAGTGGTACATATTCGTCATCTGTATTGTATCAGAAAAATAATATTTGAAATCCTGAATTGACTTTGTGCTACAGAGACCATCTTCTAGAAATGAAAACCTCGCCGGATAAATGTAGTCAAGAGTCATTGGCAGAATATCTAGTAAACTTACCACGGGATTTGCAACCCGATGACGTTGTGGACTTTGTATCAATCGCAGCGCATTATTTGAGAAGCACCCCAAATACATACAGAAGGGTATGTTTGGATACTTCGAAACTATTTAACACGTCAAAATAAAATTACAGGTCGGATTTATGTTTAATTTTTACTATACTTTTCAGATGTTTGAGTCGAATTTATACGGATCAGAATCCTATCTTACCTTCAATTCTATCAACAACTCTTCCTCCCCCTGCCGTCGTGTAGCAATGCAAAGTTTATGCCTTCCTGTATCGGCCGAAGAATTGCTAACTAGCATTAGAAATGCAATGAGTACGAATGATGAAGGTTCTGAAACGTCTGATTACGGCCCTGGGAGCAGTAGCAGTTTACAAAAATCGGATAGCGTTCGATTTTTTGTTGTGGATTGTAGACCTGCGGAACAATATAATGCTGGGCACTTGCCTACAGCGTTTCACTTGGATTGTGGATTGGTGAGAATCGCCTATACAAATTCACTTGATTCATTTAATGGATTTTAAAATTAATATGAATTTCAAGTGTATGATTAATGATGTATTTTAGATGCTATTGGAGCCAGTAAAATTTTCCACGGCTGTGCAAGGACTATTGCTAGCCCAGAAAGAAGCGATTTCCGTTGGCTCAGTTGCAGGTGGAGAGCATTTGTGTTTTGTTGGTAAGCTCATTTTTAGTATTTTAGTTTAAGTAAAGTAATTTTCACTTCGCAATATATCTAAATTAAATGTTAACTTTATAGGATCTGGCAGAGAAGAGGAGGACCAATACGTTCACATGGTCGTTTCCAGTTTTCTCCAAAGGCACACAACAAGAGTCAGTCTATTGTCCGGTGGTTACCAATCCCTTCACGAATTAATGTTTTCTGAAGATCTAAGCGTAAATCTAGCAGATCACGACGTAACAAAATGTCCAGAATGCATCAACCAACATCATCAAGAAACCAAACAGCAACAGCAACCGTCCCCTGAATCAAACCTAATGCAAAAGCTACAGCAAACCAAAAAGTTCCTCCCGTCCCTGAGTGCCCTGAAGGCAAAATCCGTTGACCTCAAAGGAAAGTTTATCGACTACATTCAGCAAGCACCAGAGTTATCCCATGTTAGTGCCACCGATCGTGGCAAGTCCAAAGTGTATCGGGGGATTGCCAATGTATTCGCGATCGAAGATGAGGAAGACGATTTTATAGGAAGTAACGAGTTGGTTGAGAGCTTAGATCCGAACAAGGAACTGCTAAATTGCATTGTAAAACTGAAGCCGTTCCTCAAGTCGGAAGGTATCCTGGGCTATTATCACTGCAGTGAGGTGATGGCTACCGGGGAAAACTACGTGGGCTACGTTGTCGTAACGGAGAGTCATCTTTACTTCGTCCGGGAAATGGACAGCGTTAAAGGAGAAGTAACGGTCGCCAGATTGTTGAGCAGTGTGATTAAGATCACAAGCAAAAAGAAACATCCCGAATTGATTACTTTCAAGTATGGTCATCTAATTGGGGAGAACGATGCCAGCGGAGGAGGCGGTGCTACCAGTGTTCCAGACAATGATTCAATAGGAAGTCTTTCAGAAGCTCAGACTCCTAGTTCACCAATACCCCCAGAGAGAACGGACTCTACACCCAATGATAATGCGTTGATAACCCATTCCGATAGATTTTACTTACCTAGAAATTCGAAAGATTTTGTAGCTTTAGTTAAGAAAGTTATTGATAAGAGTGCAGAAACTGCTTAAGGTGGATGTAAACAAATGTTATCGTATTATTATCGTTATAAATTGAAATAAAAATGTATAAAACTATAGCATTCCATATCAGTGCCCCTTCGATCATATATTCTTGAAAAGACTCAGACACATTGCCTGCAGTCTGCAATAAGTTTAGGATATTTTACCTACTTTTCCTCACAATCATGCTCCATGTTGCATTATGCAAATTGAGTTACGAGGTACGGTAAATCATAGTACTTACTTGTGTCAATTTTCATAGACCATAAACTGTTGTACAATTCTCAATTTTATCCCATAAAATACGCATTCCGCTACATAAAACAAACAAACGTAGGGAAATGAAAATGAAAAATTCTGTAAATCAACTTGCTGCTCGTTTCCAAGTCCTATGCAAAAATGATTTGAGACCATCTGGTGTGGAGGAGCTTGCTGGACCCAATCAAGAACTAAGAACCATGATAAATGTGAATAATTGCCAAATTGTTATTTTGCACATTTCCTATTATAATTGACTCATAATTAAGTTAAGTTAGTCATTCTCGAACTTTTATCCGCGATAAAAGCTCTGCTCATGTGACGTGAGCGAATTCCCCTCCAAAAAGGTTGACTGTCGAAATATAGCTTATGCATTGGTATTTCATTAGCGTTGATAACGTAGACGGATTCCTAATGGAAATATTAGAGCGATAAATTACAGCCCATATTTGTGAGGGAGGATACACTAGCGTAGTAGCGTGTCATAGTCTATAAGTTATTAATAATATGCATAATATGTAGATTTCTTTACAACTTGTTGTAGTTCACTTTTGGGTGAGCTTGGACACTGAATCCTGCAATATTGCAGACTGATAGACGCTCCACAACTCGTAAAAAAGAACACTTCTCTTTAATTCACATGCATGTAAAAAATGGAACAAAAATGAAAGTGCACTTAATCCGTGTCATCGTGTCAAACTTCATTTTAATTTTTCTCAGCCAAGTTATTAGGTAGAAATCTCCTGTTCTGACGAGACGAGAAGAAGTTACCTTATTCCGCCATTTCTCCTGAAACACCTCCGACGTAAGTATAAAAAGACAGCTTCCCTCCCTAAATATAGTTCATCTTCATAATTAGTGGGTAGTTATCGGAGTCCGGATAAATTAGTTAAACGCAAGAATGGAAAAAATTAAGTTTCTAAATCCCAAGATGTACAACGACAAGGACTTGCCGCTCTCCATAGTTTTCGAAAGGATCCGTCAAAAACAGCCGCTGCAAATAAAGGACTTGATAGTCGGCGAATTCACTCCCATCCGTCCCAATGTCAATGTCGAGATTCCGGGTCCATCTCGCGAGTTTATCTTCGCGCCCGCCGCTATATTACCGACAGCTGGTTCCGAGCCCACTGACAAGCCTCAATCAGCAGATGTCGATCCCACTCAGGTTCCGAATCTTGTGGCACCGCCAGATTCTTCGGATTCTATTGGAGAAAATCTTGTCACAAGTCCCCAGGTCAGAATCCAGCAAGGAATCCAAAAGGAGGGAAGCAGCTTTCCTGCAGTGACAACGATACCTACAATATCAGCGCAACTCACGCCCAAGCGGGGTAGGGGTGAGTATGCATAATAACTTTTTATAAACAGCTCCATTATCTTATCTTTTAAATAAGCAAGAAAATATTTCTCATCCAATTGCCATTATTAAATTACCTACATCTTTCTTAAATTATTCCACAGGACGACCATCGAAAAGAGGCAACGTAAGGGTTTTGAAAACCTCCAACTTGAAGAGACGTACAAGCACGACTGCTAACAATAAGCTGGGAAAGCGCCGCAATTCGACGAAAGTTGGAAGGGAGCTGGCAAGGTAAAGCTAATTACCAGCAAATAATAAATTTTAAAAATTCATTCTTGGTATTAGGTAGTTATTAAACCTTTAAACATTTTTTTAAACATAGATTAGAATTAGCTGCTCCCAAATGCCAGCTTGGTTCTCGGCACATTCTTCGGGACGCAGGGGACATGAGGATCAGGATTACACGGGGGCTGGCGAACTCCACTATGAGGGGCTCGAAGAGCAACAATAAGAAGTAGATTTTTAGATTAGAAGTAATACGACTGCTTTCCCGTTGAATGGTGTGAACTACATATTGTATTTATTTAATTTAATTGACAATTTAGTTCCTACTTAATATTTATTCCTTTAACATTTTTATTATCTTTATGTATTTTTATTAAGACGATGTTCTAGTGTTCTAGTTGTTTGAAAGGTTTCGGTGAGCTAACTTGCTTATTATTAGAAACATATTATTTTTTTGATGCGTAAATCGTGATTTAATTGTTAATTTACTTTTGCTAAATTAATTCACAAGCCTATTTTTATGAAATGTATTGGGTTATTGTAAATAAATAAGTTCGACATATTTATTTTGGGACGAAATTAGACCGGGAGATTCTTGTAATTTTATAGAAAGTTATTTATGCAGACTATATACAGGACACGATGGATGACGACGACGAGTATGATGAGAAGTATTTGTATTTTCCCCGTAATCATTGCATCTCTTTCATTCACTGCATTTAACAATCTTTTCGTTAAGTATTTTATGATCTTTCATTAATTTTCCCAAATAATAGAAATGTATCATAGTAGATGAAGAATGAATCATCTCTGCTTATATAATTTCCTTCCAGGCCCAGAATTGTTTTCTTCTAATTTTGTGCTTATAAGGCGAGGCCATCATTTCATGACATTTTAATCAAAATGGGATATACGTTCCACACGTAGCAGTGATAATGATGTGGGGGTTATCGCGCCAATCTACCGCAAAGGGCAATATGTAATAGGTTGCAACTTTTGCATGAGTCACACTTCGTTTCTCCACCCAAGCATGACAATGAGAAACGATCAGACGGGAGAAGCAGGACGAGTGTCATTCATTCATGTTCCATTATTATTGCCAATGAACCTTAAAAAATGTAAATGTGATTTGAGATGTTGTCGAGTAGAAATTAGATAAGCTATATGAATAGCTTCAATAATAAGTAGCTGACAAAGGCCCAGATACTAAATTCGGCCAAATATATATATCCAAAAGCGATCCAGACATTTATGCCCATATGTATGTAAATTCTTCCTTCTTTGGGATTCCGGGACAATACCAAAAATGCAATCCAAACACAAATGACAAAGTGAGCATCTGTTCCAATTTCTCATCATCAATTCCATCTCCCTTTTATACTTTTAGTGCCACTTGCCACAAGTGTAAAAATGAATGGGGGCTCTTCTCGGTTGAGCTGAGATGCCACAGCTCAAGCTTCAGCATACAATGTCATTGGGTGGGCTGCTGCTGTTTCCCTTCCCCTTCCTCCATTACTTCCAGAAAACTGTTTTTATGTGTATGACTATCCCAAGCCAGCTCGAGTTAGGGTGATTCATAATCATAATTGGATTTTGCATTATTATGCAGTTCCAGTCGACAATTCACAATGATGACGATCATGTCACTTTTCTTCCCTTTTCTTTGTATCCCGATGGATGTAGATGCAACGATAGTTCAACATGTACAGCAACAGTGCAGTAAAGTTTTAACTTTCCCCTCTTCTATAGCTAACTGAAAAGAATAAGATAGGAGGGTGGAGACCCGGAACATTGTGAAACCCAACTGAATGAAATGTGAAGGCCATCTGGGATTTTGCCTGGATTTTCATTTTACGGGACTCTTCTTGTGTGTTCTCCTGAGGGCTTATCTGAATAATTAATGTGGTACCGTCATCGTCATCATATTCTATGGCAGACATATCAAATTCGTCCCCTTCAAGATGGATATCTTGATTGGGTATTAAAGGATGATGATGACATTGATCATGTAATAAGCTAGTCTCATTTCTGAGGAGGAACCGGAATCCTTTAGATTTTCTGGTTTAAGATAGAGATAAATGGAAGTCGGCTCATCGTCAGTTTGGCTTTGCAGGAGAAGCCGTAAGTCAAGAGATAAAGGGTAGACAAGTAGGGAAGGGAATTAGGGAATTTAGTAGATTGGACTGATCTCGATTGCATTTCTCATTCATATTATTACGCTATCCATAGGTCTTAAAATTTGGGCAATAAAAATTATAGAAAATTATCCCTACTTGTGAATAAACAAAATATACTGATAAGTGCATTCATCCAATTTAGTGCATGCGCTTTGCCTTTTCGTTATATAGGAAAATTCCCAATTATTGTATAAAGATTCAGAACTGGCTTTAGAACGAAAAATGGAAGAACATTTTTTAGAGTTTTCCGTCCATTCAGAAAATGAAGCCTTATCAAATATTAATTTTTTCAATTGATCATACATATTTACTCCAATTTCTACGTATTCATAACTCACAGAGTAGGAGCAAATTTTGAGCGGATATATGCAGTTTCAGCTTACCCCAGTTTTTATACCAAGATGATGATACGGCTCCCTTCATATCTTCCAATCTGAGCTTCTAATACAACCCAATAACGATTTTGTTGGAGCTATATGCGAATTACGTCAGTTCTAGTTCTAAGAAATCAAAAGATGTAAACGTTTTTCCTTTCAACAGTTTCACCAACACTGAAAACACTGAAGTCAATGAGTATTTGAGCTTACAAGCAGAACATAGATATGGTAGGAAGGCAGGCGAATTTGCAAAAAATCATGATACATATACATCCCATGACAAAATACTTGAATGATTCATGACAGCATACCAAACTAACGATGTTTTTTCTGGATTTTTCTTTGCATTATCTTTACCGGATGGAGAATGATATGAGTTTTGCAGCCTCAATGTCATGTACACCATTCAATGCTCTACGATGAAAATAGATTGATTCGCAGTAACAGTATTCACCCTACATACTTAATTGCTAGAAACATTTTATTTCTCGTTTTCTCAAATCAAAAAGTAACTAAAATATTAAAGATGATGTCCACCACATTTGACGGTATTTCGGATAAGCCAGCAAATCATGAATTTACTTATGGTGAGGGAGGAAACAGTAAACTGCACACCTGGCTTAGCGACAAATTTTATAGCAGTTCAAGAAAGTTTGACATTTTCAGAAGGTACTTTGCCTGGAAAGTAATCCTAATTGGTTCAGTGTTTTGGCTTTCCTTGGGCATTCCCATGCTCCTGATATGGAAGGAGGTGCAACAGTTCAAGGCAGAAGTTGAAGGTGGCAGGGGCATAGGTGAAGGCGTTGTAGGGGGAGACGGTGCGTTAAAAATGGTCGTCTATGAAGATATTGCAGGAAATGCCGGTGGATACGGTGATGAGAATGCGGGATCGTCGTCGTCATACTCAGAGTCCTCCACTTATTCTCCGACAGAACCTTTAACGTCTTCTGAACATCCATGGCAAAGTCATTTTGAGGAGTTAATCGATGATAAATTAAGTGAGAGGATAAAAACTGATTGGGAAACTGTGTTAGGGATATTTTTAAAAACAGTACTTTGCATTGCATTACGTTAAATTATCTGGTTTCAGGAGGATTTCAGTCAAAATGGGAGCAGTGCCGATGCCCACCTGGTGACGCTGGGCCAATTGGACCCCCGGGATCCCCGGTGAATAGAAAATACATTATATAATGATTATGGGAAACTAATTTTGGAGTTATGATGTGTTTTATCTCTTCAGGGACTACCTGGAGTCTCCCTAAAAGGTGATAAGGTGAGTTAATTCTAACCTTTTATTGCATTTTTCTCCCATAAAGATAGTTATACTTATTGTGCCAATTAATTTGTTTCAGGGGATTTCCGGGGACACTGGCAGGCCTGGCTTGCCAGGGCTAACAGGTCCAATGGGTGCCCGGGGTGAGAAAGGAGAAAGAGGGGAAGTTGGAATGAAAGGTGATCATGGATTTGATGGATTACCTGGACTGCCGGGTAGAAAAGGTGATAGGGGAGACCATGGAGTAAATGGACCTCCAGGTCCTCCTGGCTGGCCAGGTCAGAAAGGAGATCGCGCTTCTTATGTAAGCAACAATGAAGGGAATAGTTGTAGAAATAATAATTTTGATTATTTGTCTTATTTTTTTAATTTTCATAATTCGGCTTTTACGTTCATGTTTACAGTTTGGCAGGTAATCTGCATCTGTTCTTCAAATTAGAGTCATCGGAATCTCATTTCAAACTTGACTTTTTTGTAATTTATGTGCATACATAATTACCAAAAATAAAAAACAAATCAGACAACACGAAAAAATAGTAAATAATGGTTGTTGATCACTGAAGTCATTTCAAAGGACTCTTCCACGCATACTGCAATTCTGACACCAAGTTCGAGTCAAACTCTTACTTTTTAAGCATAAAAAGCATTCAGATTCAGAATTTTAATAATGTATCAAGTCATTCATTTCTCATCCTCATGCGTCATCACCAATTCATTCATATCGATATCAATCCGTAAGTATTTTTGCCCTATTTCATATCCCACTTCCGCTACTTACCATAGCTAATCATGATCTTTGTCATGTCTAGTTTCAATATTGTCCTAAAATTGAATGTTGTTTTCCTGTCAAAAAAACTTTGATAAACAGCATTTTTTATGAGAACAAGAACGAACGGCTTCCTATTACGCACTCATTACGTCATTCGATGAAATTGAGGAGCTAAGAGTGAAATAGGAAAGTGAAATGAATGATTGATTATCCAATATTAAGTTGGTTTGTATTGATTTCCTTTTAGTTTTGATAAGCTTTTCTGTTACCCTAGCCAAGATAAGGAGCTCAAAATAAGTATAAATACGTCCTATGTTCTTTGGAAAAAAGTTCAGTTAGCCTACTGAAGTACCATAACCAGTGTGATTTCCTTTCATTAGAGAAGGAACCTTGAAGCTCTTTTTAAAAATTCAGTAAAGTATCCAACATTCAAAGAAATGATCCCGTTTCTCTGCCTAATTTGGCTCACCGCACTGGGATCTCTTCCCACAGCCATTCAAGGACAGAATGTCTTAAACTCCAACATCAACCCAGCCATTCCCGGAGAAAATGCTCTGGGGGAAGGTGAGACCTTGCTGGACTCCACAACCGAAGCTGTTACGGATTATACTGTGGTCCCATCCATGGAAGTGGAAAGGCTCAAGAGTGAAATCTACCAAGAGCTTTTGGTCGCAATGAAAAGTAAGTGGGAAATCGGAACCAAGGACGGGAGAAACCGCGTTATGTAAATATTTAATTTAATTAGTAAAGTGAACTCACTTCATCTGGAAAGACTGATTTGCGCTTGACCTCTTTCCAGAATATGTGGCGGAGCATCCACCACAGTGTAACTGTCCAGTTGTGGGTGCGAAAGGAGCTGTGTTTGGGATGCCGGGAATGCCTGGAATGCCTGTATGAGATAATTTTGAGAAATAGAAGCAGGATATATATTCATTTTTGTGATTCATTAATCTAATTATTGTACATGTTTGTAGGGCCGGAAGGGTGAAAGTGGTGTGCCTGGACCACCGGGAATGCCAGGACTGACAGGACCTCCAGGCTTACCAGGAAGGAATGGTTTTCCTGGTCCGAAGGGCTTCGCTGGCTTACCTGGATTTGCCGGACCAAAAGGCGACCAAGGACACCCTGGAATACCAGGATACCCTGGGATGATGGGAATGAAAGGCGATTCAGGAGCTCCTGGAATACCTGGACTTGGATAAGCTACACAGAGATTCAGGCACCTATCAATATTGGAATCTAATTACAATAGGATTTAAAAAACTCATTCTTACTTCACCCAACTTCCACTTCAACATTTTAAATTCGCATTAAACATTTCTCTTACCTGATTTCTCTACACATTTCTCGATGTTTTGAAAATCATCATCAGATGTAATAATAAATAATAAATTGCATTAAAAATTCCTAACAACCGGAAGCTGTCTTCACAAGTTCTAACTCTGACCAAATCATGCCAAATTATTAACCAAAATTGTTTCATTTTGTTGCGCTCATGATTCATCTAATGACCCCTTTAAAACAACTACAAACAAGCAAGCCGAGTTTCTATTTCTTAGTACTTTCTCTTTTTCAAAGGACTCCCTTGGAAAGTAAGACATCAATCTTGGTTATATTTTGCTCGGTGAAAGGACAACAACAGCAGTGTCAACATTGACATAATTTTATTTCACGACATGTTTGTCCCCATCACTAGCACCATTTATATGGGCACTCAAGTCCCTGCAGCTCGCTACACTCATGTTTACATTTTCTCGTATTTTGTTCATCAGTATTCATGTAAACGAAAGACAGGAAAATTCCATTGCAAAAAGTGCAAAATGATTAATCATCCGGAAATACTTAGCAAGCTGCATAATAATATAGGTAAGTGCATAAGCAAGGAAGGAAAATATAGCTAATGACACTGACACAATGACATTAATGTTTGATAGACCACTCATTAAAAATGAAAGCACTCGATTCTATTCCATTATCCCTTCTCACCGAAAACAAAGAAAAAGCTTCCATAATTCCAGGAGGAACCCATTCCATCCTAAATAGACCCTTAACAAAAAATATTCCATTCAATGCTGCACACCTATTTTTGTCAGGTCCACAGAGTGGACCATATCGCATTTTGCATTGTATGAAAATAAATCCAATTGGGAATATTCCGGTGCGATACTGAAAACGGACATGTGTAGGTACATAGAATTTTCCTCTCCACATTTCTCTTTTGAGCAGACTAAGCTAAGGTTCATGTAATCATGCCTATGCTCCATGTCCTGCAATGTTCTTATGCTTTACTGCTGAAAAAATAGTATTTTCTCGGTATCAGCATCAGGACCGACCAGCTCAGAGACTGTGAGAGCGAGTCCCACACAAACTTTTTGTTTCCCGTCATCCTTCCTTCCTCCACTCCATCCTTATTATTCCGTGGTCTTCTCTCCCCATTCGGCTCTCTCTCATTGTCCTATGGCCTGGTTTTTGTTGCTGTTCCTGTTAGATTGGATTTCATTACATGGAATGTATAAAAGTGTGCTGCTGATATGAACCCAAACTCCATTCCACAGTTTCGAGCTGGGTGGGAGACAGAGAGGAGAGATGCATGGGAGAAAGATAAAAACAGAGAAATGAATACCTACACACGAAAGCATAGACATAAAAAATATAGTCAAAAGTGTGATGGGAGTAGTGGGACCAGAGCAGACCAGCAGAGCACGGGAAAAAAACTCTCCCTTTCACTACGAAAAAGCTTACTCGACCAAACAGTCTTAAGGAACCCGAATTCCGTATTTCCCCAATTTCAAAATCCAACAGTAGGCATATTACTTGCTAGGTATGTATACAGGCTGTATTGCCTGGCATTGACTATGACATGACTTGAGCTGAATCCCCATCTTCCCTCCACATTCTGTTGGTGTGTTCTGGCAGAAGCGGTTCACCGTTGATACCACCACCATTCAACCACGCACGACGATACAGCCAACTTTTTCTTTGCTCTTGTTTTATCATTGCGTATCGAAACTATAAGTATTTCCGCTAAGGTTGTGAATGAGGAAGGACTAAAGATTTTTTTCTACTTGTTGGGCCACGCCACAAACACAAGCTTATTTATACGCGGCCCAGGACACGGACCCCCGATATCCGGTTTATATATCGACCACCTCGAAAAGAAAATTCTCGTGTGTTGTCTACGAACTACGATTCGTAAATAACTTGAAAGGAAAATTTATTTGGTTTGGAGGAGAGAGGAAGAAGTGGAAAGTAAAAAAGGACTTTGTTCTCTCAGCTCATCTTCGTCTCATTGTCAGTCGTGGACTGGGTTGGGAATGGTGAGCGTGCTTGTGTAAGTTTTCTGCTGACATTGCTGATAATTTTGTTCATGTTTTTGGTGTTCTCTCAACTTTAAAATAATTGCAGACAAAAATTAAACTGGAACGAGTAGTCTAACAGGCAGAACCAAAAAAATAAGATCGCGAGCTGGGCATTTTTTTAAAGTCCACCTAGCCAACGAAATAACGAAAAGGGATAAAAAAGAGATAAAATTATTATTACCATTTTCCTCCTCCTCCCCTTTCCCCTTCGAAGTAAAAAGTCGGCGAAGAGGAAGAAGAAAGCGTAAGGAGCAATGAGTGAGAGATCCTTCCAAAGTATTCTTATTTCGTGACGGAAAGTAATAAAAACGAATAACTAGTTGGGCTACAACCCTACATGTGGAGGGACAGGAATAGTTTTGTTGTTTTAGAAGATAAATATGGAAGAGGAATAATGACATGACGCCGGGCTGGATGCTGCGCAAAAATAAAAACAAGTGATTTGGTGCCATATATGCATGCATGCACCGCATAAAATGTAAAACAGCGAGGGGGACACAAAAACGGGAGTAAAATTAGCAACTTTTTCCTATTTAATCTTGTCCGAAATAGCGGGACAAGTATATATTCCATCTGCATTCTTCAACTTGGCAATACAAAAGTAAAACCGGACGGAAATGTGGAACTGGCTGCATCATCGGCAGTGACAAACATGTAAACATAATATTGTATGAATGTGTATGAGTGAGCGCAAATAGAGGAACTGGCAGGGAAGATATTTTTTGCCATAACCCCATTTATGTGTGATGTTAGGTCGGATTTTGTTCATTATCCTTTGTAAATGATCCAAACCAAGAATACACATTCGAGTTGTTTCGTTGTTTGTAACTTGACAGTTGGACTATTTTACAGATAGTTTTTATGGTTTCTTGTGAAAAGTGGAATGAAATGTGAGCTCTTTTGAATGAAGAAAAATTGCATGATATTTTGTAAAGTGAAAGGAGGAGGATGAAAGTGAGGACTGGAGAAAACATACCCATTTTTGACTTTTGTTCATTCAATCGGAACGGAACATAATCGGGGAACTAGGCATAGTGAAAGTCGACGTATTCTTTGAATGTAAGTATAAATATATTTTATTTCTAATGTTTTGCTTTTCAGTGTTTATAAATATAACTATTTTTGGGAAAGATTTTTTGCTTATTTTCATTTGAGACGGGAGTGGGTTGAAAATCGTATTAAAAACTGTTGTAAAAATTATTTTTCCAGCACTACAAGATATACATAAGCAATATAAAATGGAAGAGGTTTGGTCATGGAAGGGATAACAGCTAACATGCATTGGTTAGTTGGGGGAAATATTTGTCCATTTCGAGGAACTGCATGTTTGGGGATTATTGAAAAATTGATTATATTTATTTGGACCAGTTGAACTTTTTTCACAGTCTACGTAGTCTAGTCCGACAAGACGATCTTTTAGGATGGGGGTACGTACTCCCACCCAAAGTTTGACTTTTGGAGATTTGGGTTATTTCATCCTTATTCGGAAAAAGGGGTTCTCAGCCTTCTCACTTTAATTACATTCCTACTTGACTCCACCAGACAAATTCTTTTTTTTTGTAAGCGACCTCCTCACACGGCGAGAGACATAAATGGAGAGAATCTCTATTTCTCTCCACTGAATTTTTATCGGATCCGCAAAATCTGGAACATGAGGAGGAACATAATATGAAATGAACTCATTCTCTGCCTTCAAGCGAAAAATTACGGGTGATGGGAATGGGATGCTGGTGCTTCTCATGATGATGATGAGACGCTTCACTAGAGTGTCTTGTGGAATCTGGGAAGGAGTACGGTAGTGAATTGTCATGTCGGCTGGTTTTGGTTTCTCAGCGTTCTCAATCGACTTGCTCTTTCTAACCCTGAGAAATGGGAATGAATGGATGGAGAGAAAGGCCACAGGAGAATTTGAGCCGCACTTGCTTTCTCCATTTTATGCCGTTTGACTTCTCGAGTGGTGGAGAGGACCTTAAGGGCATCCGAGCCAGGGATAATAGCAGAAAATGGAAAATTATGCTGGAGATAGTTGGAATAGCAGTTGGAATGAGAACATGACAGCGACAGAATTATACATTTTCACTCATTCAGATAATTTCTGGTTTGGACGAAACCCTCAAAACCAAACCATAAATTGCATAGATATTTTGGTTTGGAGTACGTATACCCAGCCATAACAATTTTGGGTGGGAGTACCTATTATGTATATTTCACTGGGTTATTACGTGATTGCATGATCACATAGAAATACTTCCGCTTCTTCGCGAAGCTTTTTATGAAAAATGGAGGTTGTCGGTTGTTACGTAATATTAGCGTTTTTAGGGAGTTATCGGAAAATTATAAAATGCCTTAATATGACGAAGGTGGTCATTATGCTATTAGCATTAGCTTTGGCTGACTTTGCTCACCGCTACCAAAACCACCACCCCAAAAACGTAGCCACACATTCCATACCTTGAGCTATGAGAATCGCAAACAAATCTTCCTATTTCTTATATAAAAAATTCAGTTGTACGCATTTCATAAATCTTCAGAGGAAAAATTGTTTTTCTAGTCAGAAGTGTTTCACAGCATGTTCCTATTCCTCCCTTTACAACAATTGCGTGTTTTCGGTTTTGTTCTTTTTTTTCACGAGAAATTCCATTACGTTCCGGTACTATTCTCTGGAATTGCAAATGGGAAGGAATGAAAGTTTCTTATGCAATTCCATATTTACATTTTAGCCTAATCTTATCACCATCATCATCACCACCAAGAAACGAATATACATGAGCAAGGGATATAAACGGAACACAAATACACACACTTTGCAGTTTACACAATGTGTAAAGGTTGAAGGGAAAGTGGTTGAATGTGAAAGCTTATTTACTCTCACTTGACTGAATTCCGACCGTGTTGCCCGCAAACGTGTGAGTAAACTACCTAAATACCACTCACGTTCCGTCTCATTCGTGAAACTCATTCATTTGGAAAAACAAAAAACCGCAATATAAACAAGCTGTTTATAGCACAAATGCAAATAAAAGCCTAAAAAGAAAAGATAATCCCGCAAAATTTTTACAGCCTTTTTTATTTTTTTGAATTTTGTTTAATGGGAATATATTTTAAAATGGGAATATATTTTAAAATTTTAAAATACCAAAATTAAAGGTACAAAAACTAAACAAGTTGAGGTGGAAGGAGATTCCTGATCGATGGGTTACTTATAACTGAGAAAAAATTGCTCAATTTTTGGCAAAAAATCATAATAGAAAAAACATGCTCCACTTTTTCCACCGGATTAAGCTTAAAAAAGTGTAAATTCAAAAAATGCTTGAGCAAATTCCAACAAAAAAATTTCTGGGGAAAGTGATTTCTGTCCTGATTCACGTCCAAAGAAAAGAAAGTCATTCACGTTATCAAGCAATACAGTTTACGAATTTTTCTTTGTCGCCATTACAGAAGAACCCATATTTTCTCTGAGAAAAATCATAAACACAAATGCCAAATTTTCATTGTTTGGTAGCACAGCAAAAAAGTATTTTTTGTTTCCTTTTCCCTTCTTTTCTTCTATTTGCTCGAAAGCTAGCATGCAAAGTGTGATGTACCTCATATATGACTTGGTTCGCTAAAAAATAAAATCATTCATCACCCTTTTATTACGTAGCTGAAAGCTAGTATAGCGATTAGTTGTCATGTCCGTCTGTCCGTCCGTCTGTAAACACGATAAC
>JAQGAG010000278.1:0-18449 GCA_034696835.1 Lepidocyrtus lignorum
AAAAATTTGAATATTATGTATTATTATACTACCAAAACCTTACAGGTACGTCATTGTAATTACAATCATTTTATTATTATATATAAAAAAATCTATTAATAGGAGCGTACAAGTGTCTTTATGAAAATGATAAATGTCTCTCAATCTCAAATCCTATTAGGAGCTAACTAAACTCTGCGAAAAAAAATCCAATCCAATCCACTTCCACCTTCAATTCAGACTTTTGAATTCCCTTTGCGTATCTCTGTATTACGTTAGGATGAACAGAAGCTTTGCATTCTCTGAAAGCTTCATTTGATATTTTTTCTTTCTTGGCCTGAGCTCCTCTCATCCTTAGACTCCCTCAGTGGCTTTTGATAGTGGCAGTGTGTCTTTTCCCACCTATGGCGTTTTATGGGTTAATGGTGGTAGCAACTTTTATGCAAAAGGCTCATTATACCCAAGCCACCATCACACATTACCAAAATAAGATATACACATTCCACCGCATCCCAATCCCATCCCGTTTCATGTGAATGGGGTCGGCAAAACGGAATCAGTTGAATGGAGCCCGCGGAACCCGACGCGTGAATAAAAAGCTAAATCGCTTGAAGATAGAAAAAGCCCAAGCATTCCATTCCATTCCTGATAAAATTGTATCACTTTCAATGGAACATGGCCGAAGCCACCGGGCCCTAATGCGATGTTCCAGGAAGGAAACAAAACGGCCATGTGGTTTGGTTTGGTTTCGGTTGGGATTGCGGGAGTCATCCTATCCACTTCACCGTCGAATCATCATTGAATTGAATTGAATGCATTTTACTTTAATCATCATCACGATATGCATATTATGACGATAATAGTGGATGGAACTGGATGTGGTGGCATTTTACTGATAGAATGCGCATATTAAGATAGTTAAAACATTTTAACTTCATTCATGCTTGCCACCATAAAAAATCTTCACCGTCCTCCTCAACCTCATCATCATCACCAAATCCATGCTCCAACGCTTTTCCCTCTTATCCTATATCTCTCTCTCCCCCTTTTCAAAAGAAGATGGTACTGGAGTTGCTCTCACTCTTTCAATGTTTTCGAGTGTGGCAATTAGTGTGGAATCTCCCCTTTTGACACGACACTTTTAGCACTTTACAGAACCCACATAATACAAAATATCATCCTAATCCAGTCCTTGTCCTTGTAAATATCTAAATATCGAATACGTGTGTCAGCCTCGTAATAAAAGTCATTTAGGGATAAGACAACACCAGCTATTAAACAGCCGGAGAACAAGATGATGGAATGGAAAAAGGGATTTTTCTTTTAACATCCACATTAAAAAACCAAAAGGGAAGGGGAAAAAAGTCACTCCGTCAGTCCGTCACTCATCATCATAATCATCATCTTCAGCCATTCAAGAGATTAGGTTGGTTTCACTCTTATAAAATGGGAAGAAGGGCGAGATGAAGATGAGAGATGAGAAGAACTCTAGAAAAATGTTCGAGAAGACATGAATTCATTTAATAGCATTGAAGAGGGGAGGATGAGGATAAATGAGAAAAAAGTGTACTTTGGAAAGTTAAAAAAGGAATCCCTTTGATTATTTTCTTGGACTGGGCAAGACTTTTTGAAGAAAAGTTGGAGGAAAAAATACACGTTGATGATGTTGATATTGATGGTGGTGGGTCCACTCCACCCATTTTTACAATCAAGCTGTTTTTCTTTCTCTTTGCATTAATATCATCCGGTCTCGTTCCGACCGCTTTTTTAAGAGTGGGAGTAAGAAGGACCGTTGATGACTTTCGTTGAGGTGGAATCAAATCAATGAAAGGTTTTTTTTATCCAGGTCTTTATAAGCCTTCTTAACTTAAAAAAGTTGGTCCTCTCCGACTCCCCCTTGGAAAGTTTTTTTTAGTAAAAAATTATCTAAATTGAAGTATTTTTCTCGTTGAGGTTGAGGTCTACACTCCTCCAAAAGCTTGGAGGAGCTCAATGCTAAAATGTCTATAGGAAAAAAAATAAGTTGAGAAGATGAAGGGAGTGAAGTTTGCCGAGAAGAAAGTCGTCTTTTGAGGGATCTCCTGATCTGAAGGAAATTTATGCATTTTTTTCTTTCCCCTAAATCTAAAAGTTTTAGGGCGTGCGGCCCCCTTTCATGGAGAGTTTTTTGCGGTATTACGCTATAATGTGGAGGTGCGGTGGTGGGGAAGGAGGTGAACCGTCATGGGCTGTATTTAACCTGGAAAAGTGTTCAATATCTCACTCCTTATTGCTTTTGCATAAATATCAGAAGAGTAAACTGGGATGGATGGATCCCTCAAGTTGGATCGTGGCTAGACATATGAATGATACGTTTTTTTTTGGAGGAATGAGTGAAAGAAAGTTTTTCCTCTTTGGTTCCCCTCCAAATTCAATTGAATATGAACGTTACCATCTTCTTTGCTCTCATGCTTATCCCCTATTCAAATTCAGTCTTGAGAGTTTAGAGAGTTTGCATAGTTTCAGAGATCGGGATCGGGCCAAACACTTTTACAGAATGATAATCCCAAGTCGTAACTCATCCCAGATGACTTTGACTGGAGGGTTTAAAACATTCTGTTTGGATGCAATTTATGCACCAACTGCTTGGCTAAGGCAGAAGTCATTGGAAAACAGAAACATTTTACATTTACAACAGGGCTTATCATTTTCTACCAGTCTGGATAAGACGAGTGGGGGGGGGGGGAGGTGAATTCAAAATATCAGTTGGATTCGAATTAAAAGCTGTATATCCCGATTTCCGTTAGCAACTCACTCAGAGTATGAAAAGCACCTAATTTTTTGGTAATTCGAACTTCCAAGCCCATTCTACTTCTAAGTTTTTGCATACATTCTTTTCCCATTTGACAGCGTCCCCTTCACGTAACCCGTCAAGAGCTCCAGGATAATCGCAAGCCATGGACCAGCAGCAACAGCCCATGCCAATGGGACAACCCATACAGCCTATGCCAATGGGTCAACCGCAAATGATGCTCCAGCCCATGCCATCGGGGCCGATCGGACCACCAGGCGGAGGTCGACCATGCCCCATGTGTGGAAACGCATCCCCTCCGATGATAACTTACGAGATCAGCAATCAAGGGTGGATAATCATTGCCGTTAGTTTTTTTTTCGGTCTCTTTTGTGTCCCCATCTTTATCTGCTTGTCGTCTGGACCAGACTCTTGTCACGAGCCGCGACAAAGATGTGCTGGGTGCGGAGCTATGCTTTACAGAATGCCCGGACAAATGATTTTTCTATAAGGAACCAGTCTCCAACCAATTTATTAGCTCGTTTGTGCTAATAATCCGAATATTTTGGAATTGTCCGTACTTAGGTATATCTGTTTGTGTTTACCTATATATTTTTAATAAAAATGACACTTTTGCTCTTTAAAACTTTCCCACCATAAGGTATTCTGATGATTATAGTATTTAGAAATTAGAATACATACATCGTAAGTCCGCCATTCTCTCAAACCCAAATGCACAAGAACGTCTTTCATATTTAGTCAAATCAGTTTTTCTCTAGTCACCTTATGTTCAAGTTTATGGAGATCGTGCCTAACACTTCTCCAGAATGAAAATCCCAAGTCATAACTCGCCTCTGATGACGTTGACTGGAGGGTTTAAAACATTCTGTTTGGATGCAATTTATGCACCAACTGCTTGTGTGGAAGAAGTCATTGGAAAAGAGAAACATTTACATTTGCAACAGTGCTTATCATTTTCTACCAGTCTGGATAAGATAAGTGGAGGGGGAAAGGGGAATTCAAAATATCAGTGGGATTCGAATTAAATTAAATTAAAAGAATTCTGTGTATCCCGATTCCCGTTAGCAACTTGGAGCATGAAAGCACCAAGATTATACTGTGTCGTTGCAGTGTTATGCGCGCTGAATTAACGACAACGGCACAATTGAAGGCCTTGAAAAGCACCAAATTTTCGCCATTTTCATCTGCATTGGTTCGGGTCCAGACTCTTGTCACGAGCCGCGACAAAGATTTGCTGCATGCGGAGCTTCCATGCTCACCCCTCTCGTACAAATGTATTAAGGGACCACATTCCCACCAATATTCATATTTGCTCCTTTGTGCTAATAACCCGAATGTACTTGTCCGTAGTTAGCAATATCTGTTTATCTAGGTAGGTATACTTTTTAATAAAAATGACACTTTCGCTCTTGAAAATGTTTCCCTCGACAGTAACAAATTATTCCAGTGATTGAAATATTTAAAAATTATAATACATTATAAGTCCACCATTCTCTCATATCCAAATGCACAAGAACTTTTTTCATATTCAAATATGGTCAAATGGTCATATCGGTTTTTCTCTAGTCACCTATGTTCAAGTTTACGGAGATCTTCTTCAGAATGATATAATCAAAAGTCATAACTCATCCCTGATGACGTTGACTGGAGAGCTTAAAACATTCGGTTTGGATGCAATTTATGCACCAACTGCTTGGCTGTGGAAAGAAAGAAGTCATTGAAAAAGGAAAACAGGATTATCATTTTCTACTAGAGTCTGGATACGATTGAGGGGAGGCGGGAAGGGGGATAGGTGCTGTCGTTACGGCGCAATATAATGGTAGTGCTAAGGAGACGGATGACAACAAACCACTGTATGAAATTCACCTCTCTAAATTATAATCATTTCAAATTGACTTAATGAACGCTATAATAGGCGCTGTGTAGTAAATGAAAAGCGATTTCTTGGCAATTCTAGCTTCAAAGCCCTGGAAGGATTGGTTAACCCAAGCTACCCATTCTACTGCTAATTTTTTGCATGCCTAATCATCGGTAAGTATAATTTTACTTAACTACAGTGTACAATTACTGGCTGTACATAATTTTTGGCAAGAGGAAGGAATTCAACATTTTATTTTCTCATTTTACAGCGTCCCCCTCACATAACCCGTCAAGAGCTCCAGGACAATCGCAAAGCCATGTCGCAGCACCAGCAACAGGTCCAGCCCATGCCGCCCATGCCGGGACCACCGGGCGGAGGTCGACCATGCCCCATGTGTGGAAACGCATCCCCTCCGGTGATCGTTTACGAGATCAGCACTGTAGGGTGGATAGTCATCCTCTTTGTCCCCTTCGGCTGCTGCTATGTCTGTTGCTGCCAGGCGACTGATACTGGAAGCGCTTGTCGCGAACCCCGACTTAGATGTGCTGGATGCGGAGCTACTCTTGTCGCACCAATGATGATGATTTAAGGGGCCACCACCCACCCTCGAACAAATATATTTGCTCCTTTCTGCTAATAACTTAATAACCCGAATATTATGGATTTGTCCGTAGTTAAGTATACAATAGTATCGGCTTGTACAAAAAGTAGTAAATAATTTCTAACTGTATCTGTTTCTAATAAAAATGACAGCTTCGCGCTTTAAATTTTCTCCGTCTCCGACAGTAATAATAAATTATTCTAGTTATTAATATATTTAAGAATACCTATACCTATATGATAAGTCCATCATTCTCTTATCAAAATACATCAGAGCTTTCTTCATATTTCATCAAATCAGTTTTTCTCTAGTCACATTATGCTCAAGTTACACTTTTCCAGAATGATAATCCAAAGTCATAACTCATCCCAGGGACAAAGCTAGAAACATTCCATTCGAATACGTACCAACTACTTGGCTAGAAAAGCATCACTGGAATGACTGGAAAATAGAAATAGGCAGGTTTATCATTCCTTATCATTATGCATCAAGGTCGAAGGCGAATGGCGGGGGCAAGTTGGATACAAATTATGGATTTGAGATTCATTCCGCAGGACTTGTGATGCGTTTCCAAGGTTGTACCTTCTCATGTATGTAATTGTAGAGATAGGTAAAGGATATACGAAAAGCCTCCAAATTAACGCAATTCGAGATTTTGAGATATTTTTCACTTTTGTTAAAAATAGAACCGAACACATCACCTAAAATATTTGATAGCCCACTCCACTTCTAAGTTTTGCTGAACCAACCTACCCACTATACGTCTATACACGTACTTCAAAATTTTTGCACACCCAACAAGCGCACCCATTCTACTTCAAAATTTTTGGTAGTCCAACCCACCCACTCTACTTCTAAAGTTTTGCATTCCTAACCATGGGTAAGTATGAACGATTACATTCTAAAACTACTGGCTACTTATAATTTTACCGAGAGAATACAATTCAACATTTCATTTTCTCAATTTACAGCATCCCCTTCAAAGACACCGTCAAAAGCTCAAGGACAATCGCAAGCCATGCAACAGCCTATGCCAGTGGTGGTCCAGCCTGTGGGAGCAGGAGGTCGACCATGCCCTTTGTGTGGAAACGCATCCCCTCCGATGATGACTTACGAGATCAACACTTTAGGGTGGATACTCATGATCCTCTGTTTCCCCTCTGTGATCGTTGTCTGCTGCTGCCAGGCTAATGATGCTCCAAGCGCTTGTCGCGAGCCCCGACTCAAATGTGCTGGATGCGGAGCTAATCTTGTCGCACCAATGATGATGCTTTAATGGACCACCCATCCTCCTACAAAAAAATATATTTGCTCCTTTGTGCTAATAACTTAATAACCCAAATATTTTGGATTTGTCCAGTAATTCATTGTATCTGTCCCTACATTTTTTTATATTAAAAATGACACTTTTGCTCTTGATTGATTTGAATGAACATTTTTTCCAACGATAATTACAAATTAGTCTAGTGATTAAGATAGTTATTAGTAAATCATAAGTACACCATTCTTTCATATTCAAACCGCACAAGAACCTTTTTTTCGTATTTGATTATGTCATGTTCAAGTTTAGGGAAATTGTGCCCAACACTTCTCCGGAATGATAATCCTAAGTCATAACTCATCCCAGGTGCAATATAGCTAGAAACATTCCATTCGAATTTGCCAACTACTTGGCTATGAAAAGCAGCATTGGAAAATAAAAATATCTAGGCAGGCTTCTCAATTTCTAGCATTCTGGAGGGGGCAGGTTGGATACAAATTATGGATTTTAGGCTCATGAATACTCATTCCGCATCACTTCAGATGTGTTTCCAAGGTTGTACCTTCTTATGTACTAGAAGAGATAGATAAAAGGCATACGAAAAGTCTCCAAATTAGTGTAATTTGAGATACTTTTTACTTTTTTTTTTAATCAGAACCGAACAGCACTTAAAATATTCGATAGCCCATTCTACTTCAAAGTTTTGCTGAACCAACCTACCCACTATACGTCTACACTCTACACCCATTCTACTTCCAAATTTTTGCATACCCAACGCACCCATTCTATTTCTAAATTTTTGGTAGTCCAAAGTCCGACCCACCCATTCTACTTCTAAAGTTTTGCAAACCTAAACATGGGTGAGTGTGAATAAATTATAAAATTACTGACTATTAATACCTTTGCCAATGAGAATACAATTCAACATTTTATTTTCTCATTCTACAGCGACCCCTCCACCGACACCGTCCAAGCAGCAACAGCCCATGCCCCAGCAACAGCCTATGCCAATGGGTCAACCGCAAATGATGATGCAGCCCATGCCAATGGGGCCAATGGGGCCGATGGGGCCGATGGGGCCGATGGGGGGACCAGGTCGACCATGCCCCATGTGTGGAAACGCATCCCCTCCGATGATAGCTTACGAGATCAGCAGTCAAGGGATGCTAATCCTTGTCATTACATTGGTTACCGGTTTCTGGTGTATCTCCTGCTATATCTGCTGCTCGTCCGGACCAGACTCTTGTCACGAGCCGCGACAAAGATGCGCTGCATGCGGAGCTACGCTTTACACCGTGCCCGGACAATTTATCTAAGGGACCACCTTCCCACCCCCACATACCTTCCACAAATATATTTGCTCCTTTGTGCTAATAACTTAACCCGAATATTATTGATTTGTCTGTAATTAAGTATACCTGTCTCTAAATTTGTAGTAAAAAACATCTTCACTCTTAAAAACCTTCCTGATAATTATTCTAGTTCTTACAATATTTAAGATTAAGTCATAAGTTTATCTATATCATTTTCACATATTTTAATCTAATGTAAGGGGCACTCTTCAAAAAATCTCATCCACATCTGATCACTGATCACATCAGTTTTTCTCGTTTTGTTACCTCTGCTCATTACCCATTTTTCTCATTATATTCCGCAAGTCCCCATTGTCTTACTCATCTCTCCCATAATGAATTCCTTTTTAGGTAAGAATAAGACCCACATGATTAACCTTTTTTTTTCGTTATGTTCAACCGAGCCAAGCAAATAATGAGGGATCTTCTCAAAAGCATCCACATCCACCTTAATACTCATTCACTTTTTTTCACCTTAATTGCAAGCCAATCATCCATCCAACCAATTTCCATTTCATTCCCCTTCTCCCACTAAAAACCAAAATCTCATTTCATTTCAAACTAAAGACGAATCAGCCACAAAAACCTCAAGAAAATTTTTACTTTCCTCTCAAGGAAAAAACTGTAATTGCAATTGCATCCTTGCATTTATTTCCCTCGTGTGTAGAGAGATAAATGCACTGCATTAAATAGGAATTAGGAATGAATGCACATGATCATTATTGGAAAAAATAAAATATCTTACGCCTCAAGGGCTTACAGTAAAAAGGAATAGAAAAAATATAATATCCTCTTCAACTCTTGCATAAGTACCCATATCATATGTGATTAGAGCTCATCTCATACACCAAATTTTTATGTGCTTTATGAAAGTAATCTGGAGAATCTTCAAGATGCACTTAAGAAATACTCTGTTGATTTGAGCACTTGGAAAAAGGGTCATTCCTCAATAATGATGGGATTCTTTTTTCTTTTGAAGAAAATGATTCTCTCTCATCATCATCATCATCATCACTGTACCATCTTGAAAGATAAGTAAAAATAATACTTATCCAGTCCAATTTACCCTCCCAACCCTTTTGTCTTAGAGCCCTCTCCAGATGACTATTACACCAGGGGAATGAACACCACCCAAACCCTTCAAATGGGCAAGACCTTTCGCCCTCCCAATTTCATCGTGTCATGAAAGTTAAAATAAGCTCATCTTCTCAAAATCCATTACGAACATGATACATGGCCCATTTTTTCTAATATCAAATCGAATTTAAAATTTTTCAATTTTACCCTTAACCTGGAAGAAAAACTCACCCCGATCAAATACACTCCAAGTAATATCCCATCCCAATATCTTCAAAAACACTTTTTTAATCCTTTATATTTTTCTGGAGAAGAAAAAACGAAATAAAAATGCAGATGTGAGTTGATCTTCCATGATATGGATGTGAAAAGGGAAAGACGCTGAACAGATGGACTGAAACAAAAAAAAGTGCTCTTCACATTTCAAAATCCTATTGGAATCCTTAGAAATTGGGGATGAAATATGGGATTGTATAATCCGCTTCCCAATAAGTTTCATTTTTCAGATGATTTGAAACGGAAAAAATATGATAAATACCGCTATCCATTAAAAATAGAGAGACTCGAACCTCATTCCCATCTCCCAATAGTCCCAATCCACCTCATTCATAATAACAAGCAATATTTACAATTTCTCCTTACAAGAAAAGCAAAAACCCTAAATAAAAGGATATCTTTTCATTCCACTTCTCCTAAATTCTTACTCATCCTTACTCACTCCACTCCATCAATTTCCAATCCTCCAACATAATTCATACATGTATGAGAAAGCCCTCAATGAGCCATCCTCACAGAACAAAATGGATGGAACTGAGAAACATAAAACATTTCTCTTTTCTTGTTTTCCTCCAACTCAGATCAGAATCGTTGGCCTGCTCGTAATTCATATCAATTTGCCAAAGGAGCTACATGAACATTTGAACATGATATGGGTGATGGGAGTTGTGAACGAGTCTTACATAACAACTGGCCCATTTCACACATATCTCCACTTTCTCAAGATGATGATGACGATGGGAATGATGAAGCATCTTGTTATTTTTGGTAAGACATGGAAGGAAAAAATTCCAGCAATAGCCCAATGGCTCACATGCTCAAAAGATTTGTAATGATCATAATGATTATGTCCACTTCTCTGTTCTTCTTCAAAAGGAATGGGCTACCCCTTTTTAAAAATCTCTCAAATGCTTTTCCATTCTCAGTCCTGTCAAGTAATCTTGTTAGCGCCAGGATCATATATATATTGCCTTGTGTGCACTATTATGATATGAAACTACAGCCATGAATAATTTTTACTCTCTTTTTATCCCCAGCTGAAGCTGTCAATCGGCTTGAGCGTAAAGACTAAAGCTTGTTGGAGCTGGAGCATTAAGATTATGATTAGAAGCCCAGCAATATATAAAAAGGTTGTCATAAAGAAATTGGCCATTGGTGATTGATAGAAAATTGCTCCGAGTCTTTAATCCAGAATTATTTAGTTGAGTGGCCAATACTACACGTGTCCATTGGTCAGCTTAAGTTATGGATGGATGGACAGGTGTGCCATGGCATGGTATATATGGCTCTGAAGAAAAACCGAGATGGAGAGGAACATTCGAACCAAAAACCAAAACCACTCATTTTTTAATTATTTATGGGACCCAATTCCCCATCTTATTGAAGACAGCTCTGAAAATTCAATAAAAATCCGGTGTACCTTCCTCGCTAACAAGATCTTTAAAAAATATAAAGGAGGTCTGGCATTATCATTCCCTACTAAAATTTTATTGACGGGGTCCGTCAAAAAAATCCAATAATTTCCCCCGTTCCAGTTGACCACGCTAACGAAAGCGTAAACCGAGCCAAATCAGCTCATTATTATAAAGAGCTGAGGCTTGACGAAACGCAATGGAAAAAGTGGACAGGTAACGATGAATGAATTTCCACTTGTCAAACCCAAAACTAATTCTCAATTTCTTAGAACATTTCATAAAAACAATCAAAAAAACGTTCCTCTTATTGGCACATGGCCTCCTAGTCATAACAAAAAATCCTCCACCTCCTCAACTCTTAAAAAAGGGCTCGTAAACAATGGAGTGGAATCCGAAATGAAATGGGAAGTTTATTACTTCCAAGAGACTTTTATTAGTCCCCATTATAATCAGAAAAAAGTGAAACTGGAGCATTTAAAAAGCACAGCTTCAGCCCCATGTCCTGTCATCCCGTACGTACGTGTTTAAGAAACTCATCAATAAAAATATTATTGTTCTTTGTGAAATACGCAGTAAAATTTGGCCATAATATATTTTCAGTGACAATAATTATCCATTTTTATTACCCCACTGCATTTTATATCCGAGTTGGAATGTCAGCGCGTATCACATATCACATTCCTGCTCCCATTACATCCTCCCAATTAGTCTGAGAAATGCCGATAAGAACTAATGCTGGGACCGGTATGAGCATAAAATGTCATGTCCAGTTTGGGAGTGAGAATTTAGTAGATCCTTTACCTTGTCAGGAAGACATCAAAGAAAAAATTTCAAATATTGATTTGAAGCCACATGTAAGAATGCTCACATTCGATTCTGACCAACTTAAAAACAAATGACATGTCTCAAAGTTTGTTAGCCGGTGTGGTTTGGTTGGTTGGATGAATGTCGACTGGCATTGTTTTCCTTTGCGGTTGATGGGAGATGATACGACCACAGATGCAACTACAAGCTTGCGGTTTTTTCCCACCTTCAATTAGTAAAATACATTTTTTCGAGGATGAAGATCCACCTCGTATCATTATCATCATCATCATCATCAGTGCGACTTACACTCGCTTAAATATCTGCAAGGCATATACCTTATATTTTAACTGATATTTCAATGGGCTTCATCACAACAGGTGACTTTTTTCCGTTCATCCTCCTCACCGAGGATTTTTGCCCACCACAGATATTATTAATTTATTATCATTTAAGAAAGCCAAAAGAAAATGATTGAAAGATGACGCACGTGCTCATTAAGAAGAAGATGAGAAGGACCAGACAGAACGAATCCCTATCATTCAAGTAGATTTCATTTCCCAGTTTAATTTTTCTCCCCTTTGGGGTCGCAGTCGTGTCTGAAACTTCCCCATCACTGAGCCATACCATAGCTTCATTTCGTCTTCCGCACTCATTCATCATCCCCAAAATCATCATCATTCCTACATGTCCAATATTAACAATTTTTTATTGATCAAAAATATCCTCATCATCATCATCATCAAAGATCACTCCCGATAAGAATAGATTTGATGAGTTCCCCTGAATGCCAAAATGAATATTAGGCAGGGCGAAGGAAATTAACTTTTTGCCAATGCTCTCTTATCTTTGATCATCAGCCGTGCGTGGCATGGCATGGCAGTGGTCACCAGCCAGCATCAATAGCACTCCTCAAATAGCTCAAAATTTATTCATATTATTTTCACGGATCAAATTTTTGTCCCCTTCCCTAAAATTTCAAATCAAGCGTGTTATTATTATTACCCCTTCAAAGTAGACTTTTATTGAAACTACTTAAGCCGAAGCAAATCATTCAGTCCATTATTATTACCGAGTGACCGACCCACCGCCATTCACCACCGCATATCCCATCCCAATCCCAGCCAATGTGCATTTCACTTATAATGCCAAATCCCAGTCATTTTCCCCCTCCTCTCACAAAGACAAACAGAAAGGGAGAAAGATATTTCGAAATATTGTAATCAATAATACTAATAATAATAGCGAGGACCACATGCATGCCCTGATTTGATCGTGAGTTTTTGACTCGAGTCTTCCGATCCCCCATTATCATCATCATCATCCATATCATACTCCCGATCTTAAATCTCCCTTCCCCTATTTCAATTGAGATTGGGGAAAGGAAGAGCAATTTTACTTTACGTTATCAGTTCATCATCATCATCATATTCGATCCTTCATCTGATCTGATGCTCCCTTCTGGGCTCAATTTTTCCTTATGATCTAGTCCTCCACTGCACTAGTCTCCTCTCTTATAAATTTTTTTATCGGGGAATCCGATCAGAAAATTGTTCTCGAAAAAGAGAGAGGGAGGAAAAAAATACTTTTGCTATTGACCATATATATCCACATTATAATATAATATCATGAGGAATTATGATCCTCTCTCTCTAACTTCGGTATTGTTGGCGTGGCGGTGGGTAACTATTATTAGCTCGGTTATTGCCGTCATCATCATCAAAATATCGTAATGATAAGCCAATACCAAAACAACGTCATCATTTGCCATCATCATCATCATCACTATCACCGTCAGATAAAGACAGTCCCTTCTTTATCCACCTAAGACGATTTCCTTCATAAGCTAATAATAGCCCAGTTTAAAAGAGCATAAGGGAGAGATAACAAAAAAAATTGTTCCGAATGAGCATAACATAAACACGAGCTGAATTACATATTTTTTAAATCTCATGACTTGCTTCAAGCTACATAAAAAAGGTAAGAAAAATTTGTTCCACGCACAATTTTTTTTAAACCGATTCTGAATCCTGATCCTACGCATCTCTTCTCATCCGGATCAAGATATTTAATGAAAATGGGTCGTGCATTTAGCTCGGAAATGAAATGCTCCGTTTTGTTTCTCCGAGAATAGGCTCCTGCTCATGATCCCCCTCTATTATTACCCTATTTATTGTGATTACCCTTTATGGAAGAAGAGAAAATCCAGCCATTTCATTACAATGTTGTACGAGCTATTATTACCGAGTTTTGTTTTCCTTCCTGGAGACTTCAGGGCTCGACACACACATGCAATAAAAGTTTAAGAGGCTGCAACCCAGCATCACGCTCAAGGTATGCCTATCGCTTTGGCTCTACGCACAGGCAATAATCAAAATCACTGATTTGGAAAAAAATATAGAAAAAAAACCTACTCCTTTTTTCCAAGGGAGACCTGCTTGGGTGAGGTGAAAGGGAAAAAAGGTTGTTGCTATTTTCATTCTGGGCGAGGACGATGATGATTATGACGGTGTGATTATGTGATCAGAGATCATGCCAGGGAATGAAATGGGTGGTGGAGCAGAAGATACTTTGCTTTACTTTTCCTAAAGGAAACGGTTAAAAAAAGGGTATTTTTCCCTTCTAGAGATTTTTTTCTTCCTCACGTTTCCTCCAGGGGCACTCAACCAATGTGCTTCATTCTCTTCCAGAGAAAAACTAAAGGATGGAGAGCATCTTTCCCTATTTTTGTGTAAGGAAGGTTATCAACATCCTCATCAGCTTTCGCTTTATCTATCTTGCCTCAACTTTCTTTTTCTTCCACGATGATTTTTTTTTCATTACGGAAGAAAACACGTGGAAACGGCACGACTCAAGACGCCACCATCACCTCCATCCCATACTCCCACCGGAGAGCAAACATATACCGTATTCTCTCTAATTGAAGCACCGTGCGTCTATTTCCAAAATTGGGGTTTTGAGGGGGTGCTTATAAAAGAGAGGTGCCAGTATTAGAGAGGTGCTTCTAATTAAATTTGAGAAAGTTAACGACTAACTGCCCTACATAATTAGCAGGTGGGAAATGTTAACGAAAAGCTAGGATGCAACAATTATGCCCATTACTTCCAATTTTTAACACCTTTGTCATATTCAAATGGCAAACATTTACATACTATACGGATTTTGTATATAAGCCGTCTCCGAGATAAAATTGGGGGTGCCTATAATAGAGGGGTGCGTCTATTTTACAAGGGACCCTTCGTAGGGGGTGCTTATATTAGAGAGGTGCTATTATTTGAGATCTGTGCTTCAATTAGAGAGAATACGGTAAGTGAAGGAGGAGAACAGACACGAGAGTAGTAAAAAAGACAGAAGCCCCGAAGCTCTTAAAATATTTTCTTTTCTTTTGAGACCATTTTTTTAAAAAAATTGCTCATTTCATCATGATAATGACTTAATGACGATCAAGATCCTTTCCCAATGAAGAAGATGAAAACTGGAGCTCGGAAGGACTAACAAGTATGGTTATCGACCTGTATACGAGCTTTTTTCATTAAAATTTGCACACTAGTTCATTTTTCCCTGGAAAGAACGAATATGACAATCTTTTGACTGAATGGGCATTCCCTCCCCCAGAATCGGGGGATGAACCTGGAGGGGTAAAAAGGTAAAGTATCACTAGTTAATGTATGTGGTATCAATTTATACTAATTCAAGGACATAGATTTCAATTCTGGAGTTAGTTTTTGGATTTGTTTAAGTCCAAGTACTGCAAATGCCAATTTTGTCATTTTTGGGGTATTCAAAGGGACAGTTCTGGTAGATGGGTTGTCCATTCAGCTAAAAGTATAGCATATTTGAATTTTGCGTATAAAAATACCCCAGTGTACAAATTTTTGATGAGTTTGCTTGTATACATCTGCATAACCGTACTTGTAAGAAAAATTTTGCACTCCGCAAAAGAAGGGAAAAGACAAGACAAATGAAAGTAGTTGGACCAAAAGCTTTATACCACACCATCACTGTCCTAATTTTCAGCTGTGGCTTCTCAAAAAACTTTTCTCATCCCGATTATATAAACTGGGAACGTGGCCCAACTCATTCCAACATTCCAGCTCTTCAGTGGTTTCCCCGTGATCATCATCATCATCACGATGATTATCTTGGAAGATGGCGATGTTGATGACGATGATGATGAAGATTCCCAACTCTCCCATCCTCACACACGCACACATCATTACTGTTCCGTGACCAGAACGGAAGGATATGCTAGTCGGGTCCCAACTACAAAGAGTGTTCTCCGGGAAATAAGCCTCCAAAAAATATCTGTTTAGATGTAATGTGTGTGCGGCGGCTGGAGTAGACACAAAGCTCCAGTTCCACTTTTCCCAATCCAAAATGTTTGGACTGGAGGAAGGGAACCGCAAACTGACTACTGTCTTTCACTTTACCCCCCTTCCCACATAAATATACATTCTTGGGAGAACAAGTAAAAAAAGTTGGTAGTGTTGTTCTTGTTGTTTTTCTCTCCTCTGGAGAATTTATGCCCAGAAGAAGAAAGGTTGTTGGATGGTATATGTATAAGAAAAAAATATTTTGGATATATTTCCCTAAACTTTAGAAAATGGGGATGAGGAATAAGGAGGAGGATTAGCATCTCGACCCACGTCTCCTCCAAGCCAAAAAGTGGGTAACGGAAACGACAGGCGAAGCATGATATATTGGAAGGAGATTGCATTTTGCTCCAGAGGAAGGAAGGAGGAATGTTGATCCTCGAGTATAAGGCGGATTCCCTTGTTAAAGAAGCCCTGAAACCACAATCCCATATTTAAAAAAAATAATACTGCAGCCATAGCCTTTTCCTCTGAAGCTCATCCAAAAAATCTCTAAAGTAAAATGTTTGGGCTTAATGATCCAGCCCATCGAGAATAAAAGGGGGCCTGGACTGGATGCAAGTTGCTGGCGCAGTGTCTGCATCATCCCAGCCACCATCGTCATTATCATTATCATCTTGGTATTATCCTTATCCAAGAAGATTCCGATAATACACTTAAGTATCTAGCCAAGATAAGTAAGCCATATATTATCGGGGAGAGGGAAAAACCTGGAAAAATTATCGAGACTTGGGGAGACCTTTCTGAACCTAAATTATTTTAATCAGAGGAGGATCATCATCATCATCAGCATCATCTCAAAACGAATATGAATACGTAACGAGCTATATGGCTTCATATTCAAAAGAATTATCCCACGACCATCGACCACTGCTACAGTTTCACTCCAGGGAAAATACCAACACAATCCAAATGGAGGGTCCGCCTCCATTACATCATTCATGATGTTTGAATGTTTGAATTCATGATGTTCCTCCACCGAGAAATATGGTAACAAATGCCAGGGAGTATAAAATGGAGTTAACATGATCGAAAAATGTGCTCTCTTGATGTCCACTGCTCACTCATCATCAAGAGGGAAATAAATGAGATCATAAGATAGAAAACCAAACACGGCACAACATGCAACTAATGAGAAGAGCATGTGCTAAGTATTATTTGTCCATTTTTCACTTCTTCCCATGTTCCTCTCCCCAGACCAGACCAAACCAACACCAGGCCCTCCGGGCTACTCTGGTGTCTGTTCGTTGATGATGTGCTTGTAAATGAGCATGGAGCAAGTGAACTGCATTGTTCAACCTTAACAATCGTAATAATATAGTATCACCACACACATTCAACATTCACACAAGAAGAAAAACACAAGAGCATTGTTATTCCATTATACATACCTAAATGAACCAAGCGCATCCACTATTTTATTCATTTTGTATATATTTCATTTCATCCACTCTGGCCTTTAGCACTGGAGAATAATAAATGGCTTGTGATATGTTGATACGATAGAGAATGATAGCAGAGACAGGAGAAAGGCCTTCCAGCCAGAAACAGGCCATGTCATGGCACGACTTCAAGCATTATCATGTATTGTTGCATTTTGAAACATCTCGTTTTTCCTTTCCCTTATCATATCCTCATAATCTACACAGAAAAAAACATACATATTTTTTTATTCCTATTCGGTTCGTTTCCCTCACTTGATAACCTCAAGTCTTTATTCTTTCCAGGACTTGTGCCTGAAGTAGTAGATTCCTGGAGATGATCAGGATGATGATGTTTGATGTTGATACATTGCATTTATTAGATTCCCTGCTTTTGCTTCAAGCAGAAAAAAATCTCCTCTCTGAGAGATATGCGCTTAACGAACAAAAGTGGATAATATTTTGTTTGGGTGCAATGCAATAATCATCCGAGGGATGCAAGTGTAATATGTGGAGTGGTGGATTTCGGGAAGAAGAAATATGCTTATGCCTACAGGTCCTATTTACCTCTCTGGATGGGAAGATGGTAAGAAAAAAACGTGGATCATTCTTATCTTGGCTGAAGACAAGAGAAGTTTTTTTTATACGAAAGTATCATATCACTTCTACTTTTTTCTATCCACTTTTATCTCTCCTCCTAATCACCATGAAAAGACTTTCAGTATATCAACTCGAATGCAAGAGATTGCAGTTGTATGGCCATAGCCATCAGGATCATCGTCATCATCAGCATCATCCTCAGAATAAAGGAGGATGAGGACGAGTGACTGGTGACGTTAGGGAAAATTTGTGGTTTCGTTATCTTTACGCTCATGGATGCAGTTTTGCTGGAATGATCATATAAATCCCGATATAATATGGATATTGCAATGAAAGTGCGTATTAAAAAAAAGTGCGTATACGCTCATTTTCCTCAAGAAAGAGGGTGGATTGGGGAGGCTATGAGATATGGGCATAGATGCAGCAATTTTCTTTACGACACGATCAAGCTTATATTTTTGCACAAGAACATATCACGTACTTTATGATGATGGGAAGGCCTGGCATGAGCCATTCATTTCTCCATGATTATTGCCATTATGATGACGGCCTCTAATGCCATTCTTCATCAGCCTCGTTGGAGGATTAAAGAATAAAAGGAGAGGCATGTGGCTATGAATGTGGACATAAGATGATCA
>JAQGAG010000279.1:0-18425 GCA_034696835.1 Lepidocyrtus lignorum
TATATTATATTATTGATTGACCAAAGTATTCTTACACATTTTGAATAATTGGAGTTGCTCGGCATGGTCTTTTGTTCAAAATTTTACCCATTCCTCGGAAGAGGTTCACCAAAGGTGGACAGGCAAGTAGGGACTACATAAAAAATATAAGCACATAGTTGATTACATTACATATAAATGAATTACTAATCACATGCAATCCAACAACCTGAGGCTTGAATTTGAATTAAATATTACCTGTAACGTTGCATTTATGTAACAATAATTTCCTTGATTAAACAGGCCTCTTGGGGTAAGGGCGATGGAGTGATGGTCCAACGTATATTCTCTTAAAAAGTCTCCTAAAGCCAAAGCGACGGGATCGTTCTCATCACCAATGGCGGATGCATCCGTTATAATATCTGACTCTCCTAATTTGGCAAGACTTCTTTCATTTTGGCTACTTGGCACAAAATTACTGTACTGTTGACCCCCCATCAGCCTACCGCCAGCATCTAAACCACTCCACGGCACTGCTGAGTCACCACTCCCTTGATCAACCATTTGGATTGAGGCACCAGACATTCGTTTCTGATTAGCACCATCGTCAGAGGCTAACTGAGATTTAACAGATGCTATGCTTGCCCATGAGCGACCCTTGGCTGCGGGTGTAGGGCCACTATTAGAGGAACTGGAACTAGGTAAACTGCTGGGCATACTACTAGCATTCGTAGAATTCGAAGAGAGCTGGGGAAACTCTCCACTTGCACTTTCTGAAGACTCTCCTGTCTTCTCTGAACTGTCTTTCGTCACACTACTACTATTTGAGACAACATTCACACTGCGCGAGCTATTATTACTGACATTCACACTTACAACAGGACTTTTATTAGACTTTGTTTCTGATGGTTTCCCACTAGTATTAGTTCCTGGCTGTCGTGCTTCGGCTTCAATGTCCTTTTTATTTACCGCGGCAGCGACAGGAGCAGGCTCGGCACTTAATTTATCACGCGGGGCTCCTTTCCCCGGCTTAATATCTTTAATGTCACCGTTCACAGAAGGTGTGTCCTTACAATTAGCAACTACATTGTCAGCATTACTACTACTTTCCGTTGAGGGAGTTCCTTTAGTTTGACTATTACGAGCTATGCTATTATTACTATTCCCACGGCCACTTGCACCTTTCGATAGTTTCTCTGGGGGCGGGGCTATCCTATCAATTACTTCAGTATCACGACTTGGTTCACTGAGCGATTCAACGTTGTTCTCCATAATTATAGGTTTCTGGGAGGAGGAATCAGCGGTACCGGATGAGACAGATGCAGGGGGAACTGATGCAGGCTGGTTAAATAATGACTTTTTCTGACTATATTCAGATTCCTTTCTGGAGAAGGCTACACCTGTGATTTCAGTACTATCACGAGAATGTTGACCAACGGCAATTTTTGAAGACTGACTAATATCACCTTCGCTGGCTCTCTCGCTATCCAAATTGTCCGTTTCAGACTGGATTTCCGAGGATACAGCAGCAGGTGTGCTGGGGTGTTCGACAGGGGCTATGGGAGCTGGATTTACGCGAGATGATTGAGAATAATTTCCACCTCGATTACTCCCTGCGTGGGTAGGGCTGTGATGATATATCGGGCCCACGTTATGATGTTGTTGAGCAAATTGTGGGATTTCGCCAGACATGTGGCCCATATGTTGTTGAGGCATTCCGACGTTAGACTGGTGATGTTCCATCTCCCCAGGAACTGTATTATGTATCATTTGGTTTAGCAAATCGGAATAGTTAATGATAGTTGAATATGATAAATGATTAGAAAACAGTGGTATACGTATACGAATTTCTACATACCTGCGGCATTTTGAGTGTACATTGTCGGAGGATGTTGATGGTAGGGGTAAATATTTCCGTGTGGGGTTTGCATAATTATGGGAGATCCTGTAACATTTTGTGCCAGCTGTTGGTGGCTGTAGTGCATTCCAGCTGTGTAGCCATAACTGAAAAATGAGTGAAATAAATATTAAAAATTAGTTTCATTTTATTGTCTGGGCACATGTTAATAATTTAATATGTACTTTCGTCTTAACAAATATGACAAATTACAAATTCAAACTCAATTCAAAGATGTTCGTATAATTTGGTATTTGGTATTTAGTATTTACCCATGATGATAATAATAAGGCGGTTGTTGCTGTTGTTGTTGTTGTTGCTGCTGCTGTTGTTGCTGTTTTACATTATCCCGTCTCGGATTCCTGCCTTTTGAATAGCCACCAGGTCCTGCATTAGTTGAAGTATGGGTCATTCCATGATGCCCATCATGGTGTGACTTTGGATGAGTTTGTTGTGGTGGTGGACCCATATGGACTGATTCTGGACTTAGGGCTTCTCCGGATGGACTAACATATGTGACATGAGGTTGGCCCCCGTGTTGAGGATACCCATAATGAAGGGGAGGATACCCAACAGGCATCGGATAACCCCCATGTCCAGACTGCATTAGCTGCTGTAGTTGCGGCGGATACATTACCTGGTGGTTAGAAATGTGTGTAGTGTAATCGACCAATTTAGAAATATGTTCATATGGAGTACAGTACAACCAAATACGAAATGAATTATTCAAATAAGGGTAATGCCATATTAATAACCAAAATGAAATATTACCATTTGACTGGAGACTGGAAGTTGTACACTGGTGGGTGGGGGGCCTGTCGTTGAAACGGCCAAATGAGGTTGATTTGGGTAATACGGCCGCATGTTAGAAGGAGGTACTCCAGAAGTCATAACACCTGACATTCCTCCTTCCCCTGGAGTCACTAAAGAAATATTTAAAATGTTAATGTGCCACATGGAATGATGCAATAAGAGGAATCATCAGGTAATTTTGAAAGCTCAAGTGATTGCCTTACAATGAGGTTGAGACAGGTCAACGGCAGGACCATTTTGAAGGTGCGAAACTTCGTCTGCAAGAATTCCTGGGACGTTATCAGGATCTCCGCTAACTTCTGGAATTCCGTCACCCTCTATCTCGTCGCCAGTTTCTGTAAGGCACCGTTCTGATGAATCCATGTCTAGATCGCTGGGACCTCCTGGACTAGGGGATATTCTCATGAGGCAGAAAAGGGATTCGGAATACCATTTACTGTCGATTATTGAATGCAGAATATCCTGTTCTGCTGGAGAGACTCCGGTAAGGTTTAGGAAACTTAAGTCGCGCAGCTGTGTGTAAAACAATGATGTGTTTAAAAATACATAACCTAAAAGCAGAAGTAGTCAAAATGTGATAATGTGGATCTCATATGTAATTGTCAGTTCTTTCATACCTCTGAATTTTCGTTCGAATCAGAAACTGAAGTTATGTAACTATTTCCTTCCGGGATACCCTCAGTGAACGATCCATACTTCACCTACATCAGTGAAATTGAAATGGTTTATGAATTCCCATTGTACTACCGAATTACCGAATACCGAATACTAATACATTTCATAACGTTCAGAAATTGTCGAGAAAAAACACTTACATCATTCAGATTGGCTGTTACAAGAGAGTCGCTAAATCCGTCGTACTTCTTTGAAGCAAAAATGTTTTGTTGTTTTACCTTGCCCACATCTGAAACTCCTGGAGACTCCCCAACACCCCTCTTCGGAGGAGCAGACGCTTCTAATTGATTCAAAGCAAACAAACAATATTAAAGCCTTGAAGTAACAATACGTAAGTTTCACACTTTTTAAGAAACAAGCTAATCTGACATCAAACGATTTTAAAAAAAAGTCGAACTTACCCTCCCTCAATCCCCGTGCCTCGGACATGGTTACGTTTTTAGTGACCTTCAGGTCACTTTAACAGGATTTTGGATTAATACAGTCACTTCCTTGTTTTACCCTAGGAGCAAAAAAAACATTTAGCGAAACACAATAATGATATTAATTTGAAGTTCAGAAGGTTTTGATGACAAGTAACTACGAATACTGTTTTTATTCGAAAGATCAAGATAAAGACTTGGACAAAATTAAAATCTATTAGGTATGTGATTATGCTAGCCTTTCAGTAACCAAAACCCTAACTGGAAGCATCTAATAATGTCATGTCACCGTTCGCGTTTCTAGCACATATAATCCGCATGTTCTCAACGTCGGTTTTTTTTTAGTATTTTAATTAAAAAAAATTTAAAATGTGTCATAATTTACTTAAATTAATTTACTATACAATGCCAGGCGAGGGTATGTAGTATAGTGATAGTGTAATAACAAACACAATGCGCAACGCCGCCATTTCCCACACGTAAATTTGATTTGCAAATCCTAAATGTACTGTACTTTTACGGAATTAAAATCTGTGCCTTCAAAGACTTAATTTTAATTGACGACCACTTTATAGTCATCGAGTCATCGAATCCAAAATAACCCAAAAAACAAAACATTACACTGCGACCCCTTGCCATATCACCTAGGGTCATCTATCTGAAGTGCTCTTTCGGAGTTTCAAACATCTGCTGGTCACTACAGGGCAGGCTGCATTGACGATATGATTGAGAGCGTATGTAAAACTGCACTTTTCTTACTTTGATGTTTTGGAATTTGTTTTTTAATTAAATTAATTTTAATGGAAAACTCCCTTCCACTACCATACACCATACACATAACCATCAATATCATCATCAAAATTCAAAACAGACACCTCTGACCTCTATTATTAGTGATTGAAGCCAGAAACATTAATTGTTAATTATATTGATATTTAAGAATTACTGTAAATTCCCATAAACTTTATTAACATTTGCCATTTGCGCCACTACTTCTTATACTATGACCTGGACCAGGTCACCTGGTCCATAACATGTGACATGGTGCAGTGTAAACTATAAATTGGATTGACATGACATTGATGCACATTGCTGACAATAAGAATAACCATTAACTCCAAACTAACCGATCCGACTTGACAAAAACAACAACACAAATCATCTGGCTTACCCGGCAAGAGGTTAACTTTGGAGGAACATTACCGCGTCCATGTGTAGGTCGTGTAAAACTCCCACTTTTGTGCCCCCTTTCACCACTGCATTTTCCCCATTTTTTCTCAACTCTCACATTACATATTACATTTTACATCCCCATCATCCCCTCATTTTAAATAGTAAACTTCCAAAAAACTTAATTAAAATGACAGCTGATCCCCAACTTTTGAACACTTTCAGCAAGTGTAAACGCACATAATTTAAGTGCTCGTATAATACTGGATAAAAAAATTATATAACTGTCCTCTTGACCCGTATCCTCGGGCCTTAGTCTCGAGGTGGCACTTTCTTAACTTCTCGAACGAACCACCTCACAAGTTATGTTTTTTAGTCACTCTTTTCAGTAATGATGGTGCTGGTTTGATTAATTGAATGATTAGTGATTGAACCTGTACAGAAAAAAAAATATACCAAGATACGTCTTCCCCTTCTTGGTAAAGATCAATTTATGTACAAATATAGTTGGACTTTGCAAAATTATAATTCTTCCATCTTATTCCATCTCCCTAAGCCCATATATAAGGGGACCAAAAGATTATAAATATGGCCAACACCGAGATCCTCAAAATAAGGTGGTATGCGTGTGTGGCCCATCCATATCGTGGATATGGGACTATCTTTAAATTACGTTATCAATAATCCTAGATAACCCCTTTATAAACTGAGATCTAAAATATTGCGTAACGACATGGTTTAAATAGAGGGAGGGATAAAAATGTAAAAAATCCGGATTGATAAATGAGCCAAAAGTGATAGCGTAGTTTGAAGAGAGTCCCTATACTGAATGGAGAAGCATGTGTAGGATCATGATCAAGGAGGATGTGAATGGATGGAGGCATGCTTTCCGTTTCCATTCCATTTCCATTATGAAATTTCACCGACAACAACATGACCAATACTGTCCATGAGGTATGGGAACAACGTGGAAGGGTATGCCAAGGAGAAGTTGAAAACTAGAACAAAAAATACACGAAAAGGATGAAGAGCCCTATCCCCTCAATGGTCGGAAACAACAACCTACCTAAATATACTCCTATCCATATTATGTAATGATTAGTTTATTGGAATAACATGATCAAGATATGGGGATGATGTTGAAAAAAACGGAGAACGGATATACTGTCCATGTTAGTACACCTGATATTTTTGTGGTTTGGGTTAAAAAAATTAGTATGGATGGGTATCCTTACAAATACAGTCAACTCTTTTTGTCCTATTGAATGGTAGATAAAGGGAGGAGATTGTACTTTACGAATGCGAATTTTGCATACGACTGCGACTTTCTAGAAGATGCATTTTTGCTCTCTTTACTAAAAACTATCATCTAAAACTACTCTTTTGGTAGTACATTACCAAAACTATCATCATCAGTATCATATTATCAGTTTTTATATAAATACATATAAGCGCATCGTATGCATATCACATCACACATCGTAATTAATTGAATGACGAATGAGTCAATGAGTACAAATAGTAGGCACCTTTGCCAAATTATATTATCAACTTGTTAATTTTTATATGACAAGAATGATGAGATGCAGATGAAGATGAAAGGGACAGAGTCATTTCAAGAAGACGTAATTTGCGTCCATAATAGGCAGAAAGCGCAACGGTTATGTTTAGTGACATAACAAGGGATTGATTTGATTACCTATATCAACTTCTCTATATTTTCTCTGAAGGAATTTTTTTGGAAGGAGTTAGCTGAGAGTGAGAATCGAATGTATATTGCCAATTTGCTATGATATGCCTTGTTCGCTTTTTTTCTATTTCTAGTTCCATTTCCATTCCAAACCAATTCCAAAACGAAAAGTAAGTTTGCAGGAGTATAGTATAGTTGTTGTTAGACTATATGGTTAGCTATAATATGCATAAATGCATAGAAATGCGTGTCAGTCGGTATATTTGTATTATTTATTTACGGAGAAAATGGTACGTGCTATATCTACCATACATGAATGGAGTTAAAGTTGATGGTATTATATCCGTCCATGAGAATGATTCCGATACATATACTGATACTGATGCTCTTTCGTAATTTAAAAAAAAATTGGATTGCTGATTGATGAATGATGGTCAAACATATTCCACAATCGAGAAATTAATTAAAACGAATTTTTAAAATAACTAATGCTGCATAAGACATTATGATGGCATTGGCAATATTGGCATGTACTGCAAAAAAATTACTTCATGGATAAAAAGAACAGAATCGACATCCAAAGAAAAAGGTGGATTGGACTATTGGAATTGGAAACCCTAAATGCTTTCTCTGACAACTAAATGCAATTAGAGGCATGCAATTTTACGAGTAGTACATAGTACATTAATACATTATACGCAACCATACTCCCTAGCATATCAATTTTCACTGAAATCCCTCAAATGACGATAAATAATATATGTACTGTCAAAAGTATTATGGAGAACATAACGCAAAAGCCAGTACATGACAGAGCAGAGCAGCACTTTTTATGATTCATTATTGTCATTGTTCATTTTAGAAGATGTAACAAACCCAGAATGAGTAAGAAAAACTGCCGAAGAAGAGAAACAGCGAACAGCGTAAATTATCAGAGAGAAAATCTTACTGCCATACTACAATTTCAATCCATATTATATTTTTAAATTTAAGGAAGCACTTCCGTTTTATTTGTAATCGTATTATATAATCAGTAATCACTAATATAATAATAATAAGCATAATGCCATATACCTCACCTGAGAAGCTAAAAATCTGAAGGATTCCTTCAAAAACAGGGAATTGTGACTTGTGACATTTCCACATTTCATAGTTCTTCAAGCTCGTTAAAATTCCAAATAATATGGCTAATAGCTAACTAAAAGTAATCATTATCATGAAACACTTCTGATTCTAACTAAATGAACCTTCGTCGAAGGCGAAGGAGAAAGCTACACACACATACATGCATCTATTATGGTAGATGTAGTCGAAGTTAATTACAGGATATCATGATATGAAGTGTGAAATGGAAAGTAAATTAATTATGAAAACTTACATAATGGAAGCTATATTTTCGTTATCCGGTTACTTTTTCAGTTCCATATATTTATCCCAGCTTCATTTTTTCGATCTTCGATCCATCATTATATAATAGCATGTTCCATATTATAATATCACAAACTTCTGTATCTTTATAAAGATGAAAGAAGGACACTTTCTAATTTCTAATACTGAATATGATTTAATTATTATTATATGTAAGTAAAAAAGTATTTCTTTTAAATATCGTTGTCTTTTTGATTTTTGTTAAGCTTTTGCAAAAAAAACGAACTGTTAATTTGAAATCATAAAACGATACAAAATTGAAAAAGAACAGAAGTCCACAAATTAGCAACTTTTGAGTGAAAGCACAAATCACTCCCTCTTTCTTGTCATAAGTAAAAGTCAACTCGTCATTAAAATTTATAAATTATTGTCATTGTCATTAAACTATATATGGCTTTTATGATTTGCATGACATCATTTCTTATACGTCGAATGTCATCTGTCTCACTGATTTTAGTGATTTTCCTTAACTAATCAGCTTTCATTCTTCAGTTCGGCCACTCGTCTGGCCGTGGCCACCTTTCACCTTCCTTCAGAAAATCAGAACCGCCTTCAGTCGACCTCGACCCTCCCTCCTCGTTTTAGGTGCATTTGCACTATAGTTTATGGATGGAGAACTTGTTTTACTTTCACTTGACAAGTTCAAATTTTAATTGTGATTTACTATTCACACTCAAGTGTTAATTTAATTAATGTTTTATTTAATTTAATTAACTTTTTATTATTATTATTATTTTGTGTCAGAGTCACTTCATGTCTCCTTTTACCATACAAACATTTTACTTTTCCCTTCCTGCCGGTCTAAGAGCGAGACCATGCAATACAAACTTTCCCCTTCTTGAGCTGCTTTATATAGGTACATGAAAGTGTACCTAAATCCATGATATACTTTGCACTCAAACTAGTGCAAAGTCGTGTGGGGCATTGTAATACATCCACCCACCTGGATCGGATATCGGTTATCAGCCAAATGAAAAATGATATGATAAATATTCAAGGATAATCGTAAGAAGTATGCTATTATATCTGACGGCTGAATTTGTCACAGACCTGTAACAATTTGCAAACTTGGCTGAATCTATTGACAAAAATCAGTTTATGCGATTTACGCCATGAATGAATGAAATATATGAGGCATATTATAATGTTTTGATGTGGTCTCCTCACATAGTATTTTACAGTTCACACCCTTAAAAAATAATGGATAGGGCAGCGAGAGCGACGATGCTGATTACCTTATTACCTAATCAAAATCAATTAATCATCATCATCACATTAATATTTCAGAATATCAATCATGACAGGGTTGATGTTGATATGTATCGAGTGCTTATGCTCAATGCTTTCATTGCATATTATGAACAATATGAACATGAGCCTATTTAGTATTCATCCATCCATATCCATCCAGTACATATGAATACTCTCTCCATCCATAACAAAACTTTGCTTGCTTTCCACTTTCACCGATCCCAAAATCCCGTGAAAGCAGAGAACTCAATCCCTCCATTCCATAATACACTTGTTTCCCATTTTGGAGTTTTTGAGCATGTAATATTTGAATTTAACATGGTTAATGTGCATTCATTTCCAATCAGGATCAGCTGAATGGCCATAGTTCTTACTGTTGTGCACTTTCTCCGCTGCAATTTCAGAGGAAGTGGATGGATTTTTCCCATCTTCAGGGGAAAAGTTACTCCAAAAGACGCTAACTTTATGACTTATTATGAGCAAATGTTAATTTAATAGGCCGGTTATAAGAGAAAAGTGGAGTAGGCGGATCATCATCAATCATTCATCACATCACCATTACCATCACTATAGTTTGCAGAGGAGTTGCAGTATTTTTCTGCATCTTTCACATAATCACATGCACCACAGCTGAACAAGGCTGGAAAGAAGTGATTTTTATACGTGCATTTTCTTTCCCTTGTTTTGGTTTCTGCCTGCATTTAGTTTTAGTAGTGCATTTGAGAACTGAAATATTTTGTCCCGAAATTTTAGTGAAGTTTCTTCTAAATATTAAATAGTGTTAATTATATTGTGCTTGCCAAGCCTTGGATGGGAGTGTGATTATCTTTGAGTAGTTAGATCATCTTAATTTTTATGTTGAATGGAAAAAGGGGCTGATTTTGGACAATTTACTACATAAAGTTTGATTCACCTAGTAACTTCTCTCTTTCTAATGTATGATGTCTGTGGATTGGAAATTGGAACTACTATATTTAGTCTGAGAGACAAGTTGATTATATCTATTATAATTTAGTTGATTAAATGTCAGTTAAAGTGGTGAAAGTAAGGAAAGACATTGAAGGAGCGGAGTGGAAGGAAGTTAGACAAGTAGGAATTTTTTATAACCGAATGCGGACATCAGTTATGGATGCTCATCATGACGGGGTTTAAAAGAATGAGATATAAAAGAGGAACTAAATAGTGAAGGTCAATTATCCTAGTGTTATGCAACAGTTAATTCCCGGCAGTCCATCCGCCATGCGGAAGGATGCAGCGAAGAATGATTTCGTTCATCATTTTAATTCGCGAAATGCCAAGATCATCGCTTGCTTCATTGTGGCTGGGTTTATCATTTACCATACAGTGCTGAGGTTAACTCACGGTAAGTTGAGTCTGATTAGAACTGAAATTAGGTAGTGTGAAGTAGGAGGGAATTTGACTTGGAAATTTTTAATCAATTTAAGGCTTAAATGTTTAAATTTTTAGGAATCGACTCCTGTCAGTGGCTGATGAGCGATGGGAACTTCAGGGACGCTGTGTGGCAGCCTTATGGGTTAGTGAGCAATTAAACATTCACGGATAGCAAATTGGGTTAAGGGTAATTATATGAAATGAAATTCTGGCCTAGGCCTTTAAGGATAATTTGAGTTTAATGTGAGCGTTTTTTTTTGTTTGTTTTTCTAGGTGCATGATGCATCACTATTCCCATGTGTAAGTGCATTTTAATTATGAAACATGCATTTACAGGGAAGGGGGTAATTGTAATGAATGTGACGTAATGGGGGTGATATTATATATTATAATAATGTTCTGTTATAGGGATTCGCGGCGTTGTTTGCGCTATATGGAGTATTGGGGAGGGAAGAATTATTTTGTCTTCATCGGCGACTCCAGAACTCAGCAATTGTATCATTCGTTTAACCGCCAAGTTTCGGAGTCTTATCGCTGGATGCCTTCAACAACCGCTGGGGGCGGGGCTAGAGGTGTAGCAGACAATTTTCTCTCCGGTTCAATAGAAGAACTCAATTTCAATAATCCAGCCAATCTAGTGACCAGTAATTTATCCTACAACGATTCTCAACTAGGATTAAGAGTAGAATATCTGTGGTATGCGTATCCAAATAAGTCGTTGATCTCGGCACTGCAGCACTGGCGAGTATGTGAAATAAGTGGATGAATATAAATATTAGTTGATTTCTAGTTTCATTCAATTCTCGGGTAATCATGTAAAATCAATGCGTTTTCGTTTTTCAGATCTCAAAGGAGTGGCCCAGCGTAATTGTAGTGAGTTTTGGTGGCTGGCCCATGAAAGATCCAGATTCCTTAAATATCAACAATATGGAAGAATTCACTGCAAGTGTTACGCATCTAGTTGTGGTGAGATATACTGTTCTTCTTTTGGGAGGAATGTAAATATTTGCTGCATAGGATATGAAGAGCTTATGACTGTTTCAAAATCTTCATTTTCTAGAGTATTGACAAACTAGTTGAAAGAGGAGCAAAAGTGATTTGGGCTCTAACGGATCCGGTGAATCCTGAAAAATTGAGTAAAAGCGGGGAGTGGGCTGCAATTACTAATGAAATGATTGATGCTTATAATGATATTGCCTTAAAGGTACACATTCAGGAAGTGGTATTTTTGTTAAAAATCTTTATAATCATGTTTAAAAAAATTGATCGATTTTGTACTTTAATGTTGTTTTAACATTTCACGAATTACTCCAGATACTTAAATATTCACACGCTCTGGTATGGGCAAGTGGAAGACTAGTAGCTGCTGAAAATATTGATGAGTTGGTTGATGGATATCATTTAGGTTCTAAGAGCCTGTTTCACGATTCTCAGGTACTTATTTAAGTTGTACGTTTTAAAATCTTAATTTCGGCCTTATTTTTGAAGTAGCAAACAAACATTTTCATCTGTTTAGTTAATATATGTGTCGAATTTTTGTTTTAGATACTCTTAAACATGTACTGTAACGATAACATGAACTATAATGACGCCACATGTTGTAGTAGCTCGGAGAAAGTTAGCGGTCTGCAGTTGATAACATTTATAACTCTAACTACCAGGTATTCATTCATGTGATTAACTTCCTTTTAGTAACATCTAATTTCATGATTTAGGATGAGGCTCGTTGTCCATTAATTTTTTATGTTATTTTATAGCTTTATCCTAGCGGTTGGAGCATTCATTCACAGAGTTTGGAAAAAAGCTCGGGATTCTAGATTTGTCAGCTATCAAAGTTTAAAATACAATGGATACGGGCATTATGAACCCGGTGATAATGTCACGGAAGCTCAGTATCAAGCATTGACCTCACTCGCCAAGCTCGCACTGATAATGGGCTTTTTCTTTATATGTGATAGGTATGTTGTTACATCGTTTACCTCTTGTTATTACATACTTTTCTTTATTTACTCGGAGCCCTAATTTAAAGTTTTTTTAATTATTCTCCTTGCAGAACTACGATGTTTATGAAAGAAAACAAATACTTCACGCAGACCAATTTTTGGTTACCAGTCATTTACATTCTAGTCCTGGGCATTTTCTTCACTGAAGACAGTACTTACACGAAAGTGATGCATTATGACCAAGATTCTGAAACGAAGGGTATGCTTAGCTTGGGCTTACTTTACTTTGACATTACTTTTCAGAATACTTTACCCTAGGTTTTGCTAGCAGCAAGTTATGTGTATTAATGTGTGAATCTTGAATATTAAATCATAATTAATGTATTTTGTATGTATGTTCTAGGTTGGATGGTGTTGTTAATTCTAGTGTACAACATGATGGGAGCTAGTCAAGTTGTCCCAATTTATATGTTCGTTAAGATACTGTACTCAGCCTTCCTATTCCTTCACGGTTGGAATCAGTTCATAACATATTTGCAACGCGGCGACTATGGGGTAGTGCGTTTCCTCCAAGATTTATTCCGTCTCAATGTCATGACGGTACTGCTCTGTCTATCTATGAACCGACCATACCAATTTTATGAATTCGTAAGTACCTCTAGGAATGAGAATAGCGATTAACTAAAGATGTATTGATTTAGTGTGTTGCAATATGTTTTAAATTAAATTGTGATCCATTGATAGATACCATTAATATCATTCTGGACATTTATCGTATACGTAAGCCTCAGTATTCCTCCGAGAATAACTTGGACCACTTGCGAAACAAATTCTCTGAACTATTTATATCTCATTTTAAAATTGGTGGGAATATTTAGTTTCACAACAATTTTGTACATATCAGAGGTAAATACGAAAAGATTTATAATACTGTCCTTGAAACTTCATTTCTATTTGTAAAGATAAATGTAAAAAACTATACCCTAATTTATGCATTCCAGGTATTTTTCGAGAAAGTTTTCGTGACAAGACCTTGGAAAGCTTTGTTTGTCACAACTGACGATGACATTAGGGATTGGTGGATGAGATGGAAGATAGATCGCTACAGCATGCCTAGTGGGATGGTTCTAGCTCTTGCTTATCATCTTGGAAGAAAGTATAAAATACTTGAAGACGATAATCACGGCAATTTATTCTCCACAAGGATATCCCTAAGTGCAATCCTGTTCTCTCTGATGGGAATCGCTGGATATGGCGTTTTTTCAGTTCTATGCAGAAACCAACTTGAATGTGTGGAGATTCATTCCTACGTAACTTTTATTCCTGTGAGGCATTTACTTTTATTAGTATTCCGATATTCCGTAACTTCCAATTAGCAATTGAATTACATTTTCGAAATCAAAATCATGCATCTGATTATTCCAGATAACAAGTTACATTTTACTGAGAAATGTGTCGGGTATGCTGCGCACAAGATTTTCATCGTTCTTCTCCTGGTTTGGCCAAATCTGGGTAGAATTGCTGGTCGGGCAGTATCATATTTGGTAAGTTTCATTTAAAGTATGTATTTTTTTTACTAAACCCAAGAAAGACATGAGACCCAACCCACTTGTTAAGATAGACCTAAGAAAACATTTTTATCTAAAGGCAAGGCGCTGATGGCCACGGAGTCCTTGTTTTAGTCCCAGCGTATCCGGTGAGTTCTGCATTTTTAGTTATTATTTTGTTTGCTCACACTGTGAGCCTCCCAGACTACTCACAACTTGAGCTACGTTACAATATAAGCTGACAAACAAATATCTGTTAATTTAGGTTGGAAATGTTCTACTCACTGCGTTGGTGTTTGCTTGCGCCGCACACGAGGTTAGAAAGTGTACTGATGCCTTGATGCCTTACGCCGTCCCCGAGGATTGGAGGAAAGCGCTGAGAAATATGTGCTTATTCCTCATAGTACTGGTTCCAATTGGGATTAATGATGGAATGTTTTGAGCTTTTTTAATTGATTATGTTCCACGAAATATCATAGCTCATTAAAAAGTAATTATATATCCACCGGATCATCTCGCTTTTCCACTTATTCAGTTTCCTTATGGAACGGCGAATTATAGTGTACTATGGCATGGCACATAGCGACTCCACTACTCTACTCTAGCCATTTGTGATTTTGATGCTAATCCTTCGCTCTCTATTATTACGTTAGCTGTTAATTATAGTTCGTCTCTTTGTTCTTATTTTGTAAAAAATGTGAAACTGTACTGTAAGTAATTGACTCCTGCATTTATTTTATTTTTAAGTATCCCTTCTCTGTACTCTGTATGCCTATCTATTTGTGAATATCATGTTTATTTAAGTACTTTCATAGTAGGTACTTAATAATTACGTTCTTATTTGGATGACTAGCCTGATGATAATAATATAATAAATGACAGTAAGATTAAGATTAAAATTAACATATTATTTTGAGACATTAGAACCGCATTTTTATTGAGTTGTTTTTCTCTTTGATATGATTACATGGAATTTGTGATTTGATACAGTCGGTGAAAGTTTCAAACGTATAGTCTTTACAGTGATGCTGACACATAATATTTGTCTTGTAACAATTCCGAGTGACTTTCTCCATTATAGTGGGTATCAACGCAACTTCGTCATTCAATTTTCTCTCCCTCTTCCTCTACTCCGATCGACAACAAATAACAATCATTTAACATTTAATAAACCAAAAACTCTGCGTAGTATATAATATCCGCCGACTTAAAGCATATTTTTTGAACTAAAACAATCAGTACTTACACACACCATGCCCCATCATATTTTTAACAATTTAGACATAAAATACAAATGTTAAACCAACTTTTAGGCTCTTGCTTGAAAATTTTAAATGAAAAGGGCCATTAACATGTTTTACATTGGGCCAACTAAAACATTAATTACATGATCTAGGTGGTGACACTCATAAAAAGGGAAAATTAGAGAAAATGTTGAAGCGATAATCATAGAATAGATACGTAACTTAATTTCTCTTACCATTATCATAAGCTACTTAACTTACTTTCTCTCACAAAATGTACACGTAGAAAACTCGGTAGAGCATGTATATTCTCTAATTTAATCGAATATCACGCCCCTTGCTTTGATGAGACACACGTCATCATTGGTTGACGATCATTAAGTAGTGTTCCTTACATATCATCATATAAAATAGCTTTGCATACTTGAGACATACATATTTTAAAAACCTTAAATTACCTTATTTAGAAAAGAACAAAACACCAAAACAGAAACCGAAAGAAATTAAAATCATACGTGGTTGTAGGTCTTATCATACAAAGTTACAACAAAGTCATAATACCAGAGGAATTTCCCTGAACCAAGCCATAAAAAACACTATAGCACAATAAAAACAGAGAGAGAAAGTAAGTGAAAGTTGAAGAAATCAACGAATAACCAAAACAAATACTTCATTAACTTAAAATACATCTTATATTATCAGTTATCCAGTAGTTAAACTTACAGTTTTGGTAGTAGTACGCCTATTTTATGTACAATTCTGGTAATATCAGATTTATGGCAATTTCTGGGCAGTTATTCTTCATGGAAGAAATTAACTTATGTATTACTAACTAATCATATTACAGAGATATATGATATATCTATGCATTAAGTCAGTAACCCTTATCTTAAAATTAATTAATATGGCACCACCGAAGTTTCACGGTCCACCCAGAAGCATCCCTTCGTCACATTGCCCCATTCTACTTTCACCGTTGAAGGTGGCAATTATTACAGGAAATATGACAGAAGAGAGTTATCTGCAAGTGAGCACGCATCATTTCTCCGTAATGGATTTCGTTTGACTTGTTCTAAATTACTTTTATATTACTATTTACCATTTACATCTTAACCGGATTAATAGGAACTTGTAACACTTAAACCATTAAAAAGTAAAATGTATACAACAATAACAAATTATAAACGCATCGCAATTTTAATTAAACGTTAATTTAACAATTAAATAATTGCTCCTAACTTCTCATTTTTACATTGAAGCTGACGTTGCGCTGAATTTTGGATGGATTTTTCCCCACGTGAAATTGACAAAGGGAAAGTCATTCATATCTTTACTTTCTCCATATCGTATTCTAATGTCCCTTGGAATTGTAAACTGTAACTGATAATTATTTTTTCCGAGTATTTTTCTTTTCTACATATTTTTGACGATTTTTAATGGGAAATGTTGCGTTAAATGTTTATACAATTATTATAATTCGTAACTTTTTCATACTATTATAAATGATTTTCTCTTCCCTTCCCCTAATAGTTTTCTTGTTCGGTTCAACGTTCACTCATCTCATACAAATTGGTAGTTTTATTGAAACTTGTTGATGATAATAATCTATTTTTACATGTATTAATATTTATATTTATGTAGCTCATTATTTAAAAAGACGCTAGTTCTCATTCATTTTTTTGTTCTTCTACTGGTTCTTTTTGTTTCCGGATCCCTCCTTTTACTAAAACAAACTAATTGGACTACAGAGGCTACATAGCAATTTTAGCTTTTTTCTACGACTTCCGAATTCTCAACTTTCCTCCACTCCACACTTGAATTTATATCATGCTGATTAAATTAAACTGCTTCGAAGAAGCTATTACTATAACTCGGCTCGGTTTCTAGAAGTTTAATGAAAGTTCTATTTTAAATACCTACATAGATCTGCATGATGATGGCTGATTGTTAAGGTGAAATTGATAAGGTTGAAGTGTGTGGAGGTACGTGGATGCAAAGAATACATATTTTTTGAAAGGAGTTTTTAGCACCAACTGTCCTATAATAATTCAGTACAGCGATATGATAAGACTGGCTCGATATGCTGACCGATGGTCATTGTTTTTAAATGCTCTACATTTAAGACAGAAAGTGAGAGCTCAGCTCGTCATTATAATATAAAGTATTTTTCTTCCTTGATCTCTATATTTTTTTCTATAGTTTGCGCATTTTTTGTTGTTAATAAATTGTAAAATGGGAACTGATTTTCTTTAGAAGTTTGATAAGGCAAAAACATACATTGATAAGTAGATAGATATTTATGACCAGCAGACGATAGACACGATATTCTTCCTAAGCTCCAGTTATAAATTCTAACTTGATGGAATCTGGGAAACTGTTGAAAAGTCTAATTTGCTCTGTTGAGCTTTATTCTTGTAGTAAGTAAGTAAATTGTAAATATTGTAAAACGTTTTACGTTTAGTAAATGCACACACTGGTCAATCAAAAATGTATTGAACCATATTTTATAGATCGTGAGATGAATTTGTTGTAAAGGCATCAAAAAGAAAGTTTCAATTTGACTGGTTTAATAATTCCGTTCCCTACTAGTTTAATAGATATAAAAACTGTTGGCGTTTGTAAATTCAAGTGTTTGTATTGAAAAGAGAAAGCGTTGAGTTTCTCCTTTCAATAGTGTAATGCAATTATGGGCGTTTCTAATGTTTGTTATTGGGCAGCAGTATTTTTTTTACATTGATCTGGCTCTGGCAGAGCTCGATTGAGACTTTAAAATTAATTAATCATTTGCTTCAGATGAATGATTAACTCTGAAGATGAGTAGTCAATAGTAGAATTGGGAATTTGTGCTAATTGTAGTATTAAAAAACATCAAAGTCAAAAAAATTATTGTGAATTGTTTCACAATGCCCCAATCGTGATACCTCGAGTTACTTCCGCTCAATTGCAAATCAAATATTCTTTCTTCATTTGCTTA